>VMDO01006473.1:0-84253 GCA_007922755.1 Pedetes capensis
GTTGAATTTTTACTGCTGTTGTTTTTCAAGAATGTATCTCATATGTGTTGTTGAATTTCTTGACATAAAGTTATTTATTTTATTCTCTTAGTATCTTTTAAAATATTAAATGCTGTGAATAAACTATCCCAATATTGTTAATATAGTTTTTCTTCTTCCTTTGATAAGCCTTATTATGAATCTATCAATTTTCTTAATCATTCAAATAATAAACTCTTAGCTTTTACTGTTTTATTAAATTTTTGCTGAAATAAAATAAATTATCAGACTGAGTGAATTACAATTGTTTTGAAGTTGTACAAACTTGTGGGTTATATTTGCCATCCACATTCCTCCTTCCTTTTCTTTTTCTTTCTTCTAAAATGTATGGAACAACTCATGAATTTGTGTAACATCTTGAACACAGGCAATGTTATCTTCTCTATATTGTTCCAGTTTTAGTTTATGTGCTGCCAAAGTGAATGCTTGCCCTCCACTTTTGCTAACAGCTCAGCCATCCTCCTTTCAACTCAGGTAACATTCAATAAGCAATATCATCTGCTTGTGTGCACTGTGAATTTTTCCACAAGAACCTATCACCACAGTCTTTCATCTATGAATGTCCTGTAATTCAGACGATCCATGCTTCCTTTTAAACAATGCTTTATGATAAATCTTCTACTTGGATTTTTTAGTGTTTCCCTGGAGATAAATAAAGATCTTATAAATTCTTATATATCATAACCAGAAGTAACTCCCTATAAGTGATTTTTAACTTGTGTAAACTAATTTTTATTTTCAAATTTTCTCTGATAAATAAAGGTCTTCTTTTTAGATCTTAAATATCAACCAAACTTTTTTTCAGAAACAAAGTACTAATTTCTGAGAGATTCATTTAATAAGTTTGTCACTCTGTTTTCTCTTAATGGGTATCGGTTTTATTTACTTTCTTCAAAATTGAGACAGTAACTGTGTTTTGCCTTTGATATTTTTTCTCATTATCTAACATGGAGAAGTGAGAAAATTGCAGGCTTTTCCTTTGATCTTTCTTTATCTACTTTAAAAAAAATAATATATCTCCTTTACTGTAGAATAATTATGAAGTTAAACTGAATAGTGAATGATTTCATTTGCTAGTTTAGTATGATGTGCATTGATTATATTTCTGGTGTATTTTTCAACCACACATATAAATCTAATGAAGTAAAAAGTAAATTTATAATCCATTGAAAATGTATGAGCATCTCTGAAAACTTCATTTTATCAATTTCTTTGAAAAGTGTTACTTTATAGACTCTTTAGAATCCCTACATCTTTTTGTAACAATAAGTATAATGAAAAGAAGACAAAAATGTATGCATATAAGACTTGTGCTTGAAATTCATCTCTATTGAGTTAGCCTCTGTTTTTATGTGAAAAATGATGATTAATATCTACCTTCTATGCTGAAATAAGTAAACAAGTTAATGAAGGCAAACATGTATTTATAAATTGAGAAATAGTATATAATTGATTTTAATACTTAATTATTAGCCTAGATGGAATATAGTGGCTGAGTAAAAAATAAAGAAAATGAGAAAATAATTTTCAGCGTAAATGTCCAGCGCCTGAAGGTGAAGTTTAAAACAGCCAAATGTGATTTGTCTGGGGCCAGCTGGCAGAAATTCCATACTGAGTTACTGTTTCAATTTCATTTTGGGTATTTAAAAAATACACATATTCATACACACCAACACACCTGGGCCCCACTTAGTAAATTCTATTATGTCGATTACAGCCTTGGCACAATCTCTGAGTAGAATTGCTATCAAAAGGTCACTTCTGTTCATTTCTTTAGAGTCATTAAAGAAGAAGCATCAATTACATATCTTGCCTTCAATATTAGAAAGGTCAAAAGTTGTTAAAAAAAAACTTAACTTAAAAAATGTGATTAAGCTTCCTGAAAATTATACCTCTTATTCTCACCTGAAAAAGATAATAATATTTTTCTCAATAAGAAAGAACTGCAAAAACTGCCTTTTATAATTCAATGCTTTTTAGTTAGAGATAGAAATTACCTGTGGTATTGGAACAGTGTTAAGCAGAGAGAATAAAACAATGACTTGCTATTAAAATAGCATTAACAATAAAAGTTATATGTGTTTATTGTAAAGACTTGAAAAATATAAATCTTTTCGCTCCCAAGATGGTCATTTAAATCTCTTTAAGTTAAAATTGTTGTGGAATTGGCCAAAACTATTAAGTCAAAGCAGGACATAATAATATTTTAATTATTTTGGAAGAGCAGAAAAGGATGCCATCCCAGATCAAAACTGTACTTGCATTTTGGCAATAGCACACAAATACAATAGGAAGTTTGTAACTTAGAAACTCTTGATTGGACGTAACAGGACCATCTCAAATGCAATTTTTTTCTCTCTTGTAGAATACCAACAGATACCGCAAATCCCCAGATATATATTGACATAGGAGATACTAGCCACTCACAAGGTACTTACCAAAGAGTTGTATTTGTAATTAAATTCTTAAGGCTACCGTGCTGTTCTTGTCAGGTGCCCTCAAGTTGGGTCTGACTCATATGACCCTACTTTACAACAGAACCAAGCACTGCTTACCACTGTGTCTTGCCTGGCACTATTGTCTTTGCTTCTCGGTCTTTGCTTCTCCTGGGATGAATTAAATGAAAATGTGGTCAAAGACAGTCTACCTGATAAATACATTTGCCATCAAAGTTAGAAGACAGATCCAGTCACCAAGAAAACTTTTTTATCTCTGTGAATGTCACTGGAACACATACTAAATAAACCAAGGACATTATCACACTAGGTTGCTTACAATGGTTGTTGTGAAACAGTACAAACCATACAACAAAAATGAATATCTAAGCACAGAAGGGTATTCTGTACTTTAACTCTGCATTAATTCCTACTCTACTTGTCAATCTGAAATGACTTTCAGATTTCTGAAAATAATATCAGAGGAAATATAAGAGTAGCCCTTTCCTTGTTTGTGACTAAATTTTTGTTCAAGGACAAGCAGTCTCTAAGAGGGCACAGAGTAAATCATCCTGGAGATAAAAAAGATATGTTTCCCTCCTGGGAAAATGAACAAGGATTTCCAATAAAAGCTTTAAATTATTCAAAGAATATTCAAAGAATATTGTTTGCTGTTCTCAAAAGGTATTTATTTGAAACTTCATAAAATGCAATAAAACATATAATTGTCCTTAATTAAGACAAAAAATATGTTGCAATAGAGGGTACTGGAAAAAAAGAAGCAAGTGAATAATATTTTTTAATAGTGAAAAATCTCAGTTTGTCTTAAAATGATCATAAATGATAGATATAAAAATGTTTATTGGACTTTAAATTTTATTTTATTTTTCTTCATCGTTTAAAGAAAGTGTGCCCAATTTAAAAAATAGTTAGAAAATAATATAACAAAATTAGAGCCAGGTCCAGTGGTATGAGTCTGTAATCCCCGAAATCTGGAAGCAGAGACAGGAGAATTGCAAGTTGAGGTCAGAAGCAGCCTGTGTAATCTACCAAGTATCTGACTCAAAAAAAAAAAAAAAGAAAAAGATATGTGAGTGCAACCCAGTGGTGGAGCACTTGCAACATAGCATTGGAAAATAAACAAAGCACAACATTTTGATCAATGATTTGTTAACTCTAAATTCCATATCTAGAAAAATGTCTTTGCTCTGTAAAGTCTGTCGTTGCAATTTCAAGAATTCAGAAAAGACAAAATCAATATTTGCATTATTCAACTTTTTTGTAAAAATAAAAGATCATTGTTGTTTAAGGAGATTGTAGAAGACACAAAAGGCTGAATCACTCCAACATAAAGGCTAGATTGAGTGGAAAAAGTTAAAATGTATATATTACTTGTGATTATACATGTGGAAACTAAATAAGGACTGTTTTATGCTTAACGTTGATTAGTAGAGAAACATGATTTATAAATTTGTCTACTTAAAACTGACCATAGAACACTGATTATATACTTCCCAGAACACTAGAAGAAAACAAATACACATATTTATGCCTGTGCATAAAGCAAAAATGAAAAAAAATTGTATCATGGATAAAAGAATAAGAAATAATAAGCACAAGTATAAAAATATAAACTATGAAATAACAATAGAGTTCCAAACTAATTATGAATATGAATGACATAATTAGTTTTATCTGTATTCATTCATTTGATTCTCCCAGGCGAATTATATATTTTTATAACCTCGGGCTCAAAAGCCAGAGGATAAGGCAATTCTCACTCAGCTGTACCACTCATGGCCAGTAGTGACTTTATGCAAGTTAAATGCTCAGGGCCTCAGCTTGTTCATTTGAAAAGTGAGGATGATAACACCAAGCTAAAAGAATTTTTGAGATAGCTAAATATGTTAGAACACATGAGGTTATCAAGCACTGGGCATAGTGAATCTTTGTTTGGAAATTATATTAGTAGCTATACCACTTCGAGGAATATACTAAAAAAAATGATAAGTCATCATATTGAAGGGACACAAGCACTTTCATGTTTACTGCAGTACTCTTTACAATTACAAGAGTATGGAATCAGCCCAGATTCCATCAACAGATAATTGGATTTAAAATGTGCGTGGATTAAAAATGCAAAAAGCAAGCTAGCGTTGAGGCCCTGTGTTCAACCCCCAGTACTGCAAAAAAAAAAAAAAAAAAAACCACCATTCTATACTTCATGAATATCTATAGTTATTGATATGTGTTAATCAAAAAGTTGTTGTATAATGTCTAAGGAGATAAAAGTGTCAACAACCCTGTCTTGATCATTGCACATTATATGAACCGAATTATCATTTTATGCTCTACAAATATACAAATATATACAACTAAAACATTAATTAAAAATTTTTAGAAAGGAAAATTGTATTAACTTTGTGTTTCGAAACCCCATCTTACATTTGTCTGCTACCTCACTGATCTATATTTTTAGATTATTTTTGTTGTGGGTTGTCTCTAAATGTCTATTTCAATTATGTAAGAAGTTAGATTTTTCTGAGACCTTTTTTTCCTTCTTTTTTTCTTTTTTCTTTTGTTTAGTGTTGGAGATCAAACCAGAGCCTTGTGCATACAAAGCGCATACCCTCCCTGTGAACTATATCCCCAGCCAACCTTAATGCATTTTTTTATCTTACCCTTCCCTCTGTATTTTCCTAGTGTATATTAATTTATTATTAAGTGTACATTGACCTCTACTATATTTCAAACATTATTCTATGCATTCTAGCTGCAACAGCGTGCATAGTAGTTGACATTTTTGCCTTTAAGAAGTTGTGTATCTTATAGTATTGACAATCATAAGTATGATAAATAAGGAATGTGTGCTAGGTTGGATAACAATGATTTCTAGGGAGTAAATTGTGGCAAAGAAAAGACTGTTTGTGTTTCCAATCTTAAATATTATAGTCAAAAAATTCATAGATATTATTTGAGGCTTACAAGAAACAAAAGCAGAATAATGCAGATATTCCTGTGAAAATACTTCTGGAGAAAGGAATATGCATAAAGGTTCTGAAAGAAAGAATGTCCAAGTGTTTTAATATAGAAAGAAGATCAGGGTGGTTCATCATTAAAAGGAAGATGAGCAGCAGGTGTCTGAAGGCTCATCATGACAAATGGAATTAAAAGCAAAATAGAATGAGTCCGAGCAACCATCAAGGTAGGAGGAGAATATATGACTTCATTAACCTAAAAGCCAATAGGTCAGAGAAGAAAAGATCCCATGATCTCACCGAAACTGATAAAATGACCTAGTGTGAGAAGGCAGTAGAAAGTGGCTGGAGCAATTTCCTTGAAAAGGGGAAACTTAGGAGTTGACTTTCAGCAGCTAGAAGAAGCATGGCCACATGTCCTTTTAATTAAGAGACAATGTGGGATATCAACACTGAGGGGAGGGAAATGCACCAGAGTATGTCCACATACATACTCTAATATGCTAAAGCTATAAATGAAAGGGTTCAAAAAACCTGGCACCCAACTGCCATTTCTATCAGCCTTTCACTACATCAATTATACTTTGTTGAAATGAGATTTGTTCTCTTACATTCTTCTCAAGAAACTATGTGAGAAAAGCATGACCTATGTAATGTTATAATAATCTTATCTCCAATTCTGTCTAAAAGTGTTTTATTTGTATGAGCTAATACCAGTCTTAGTTACATTAATTGATTACTTATAATGTGCTTGATAAATTTAAATGTATTATCCCATTAAATTTTCTTCCTCTCATTTAATTTTAATTCTGCCAGGTTAAGTAGAATATTATATTTAAAAGTTTAAATATAGCATCTTGTCCAAGATCTCATTTGAGAAACAATATTGTTAGTCAATGTCATAAACTTTTTGTTTGAAGTTCACCATCAACTACTACATTTTCATCCTGTTTTCTTTTTTCTCTTTCTTCTTTCTTTCTTTCTTTCTTTCTTTCTTTCTTTCTTTCTTTCTTTCTTTTGTACTGGAGGGGTTGAATCCAGAGCTTTGGGCCTATTGGCCAATGCTCTACCAGTGAGCTGCATCCCATCTCCATTTTTATTTTTAGTTTTTATTTGAGATAGGGTCTCATTAAGTTGTACAAGCTGTCTCTGCCTTCTAATTCGTGATCTTCCTGCCCTAGCGTCTGAGTTTCTAGGATTACAGGAGTGCACCAGGAGACCCTACTGCCCTGCTGTTTTCTGACATATATAAGAGATGCAGGTTGATGGCATCTGACAGGGAAGTTTGCTTCATCAGTCAGTGGGAGGAAGAAAAACACAAGTCTTTATGTGTCCCATTCAGGGTTAGAAATGGGAGAAGAGCAGAGAATTTTCCCCACTCTCTACCTCCCCTGGCCTCTGTTACTTAGGAATGTGCATGTGTACATATTTTTTTCAATTCAAGGTTCTATGCGTTAAAGGGATTGAAGACTCCAAAACAACAGAATAAATTCTTCATAACTCTAAGATGTAATAGTCTTCTTTGTATTTTCATAATTTTTGGTTCTCTATAGCCATTTTGCAATTGGGATAGATTGCATTAACTAATAGCCAGTTGCTCTTTTTTGGTTAAAATTTACTCTGATATTTTAAGAACCTTCTGTGTTCATTAAACAAAAAAATAAAGGAAGCCAAACATTATTTTTCTTTTATGTGACCTGAGATTAGTTCATTCAAAGGGCAAGTTATGCCAGAGCCCTGAAATGTTCCTAGGATACCATTATTTTAATAATAGTAGTAGATTATTTCCTCTAATGGGTAATTATAGTGTGACTTTTACTTGTCCATTTCATAAATTCATGAAAATTTGTATTCCAACAGAAAATTGGAATCTTTTTAAATTAACCAAGGGAAACTTAAAGTACTTTTCAATTCCCACAATAAAAAGTGCTATTTTAACTTTTATTCTACAGAGGAAGGCTGGAATTTAAAAGCTTATTGTTCAGCTGGTTAATGACATAAGTATATTTTGTATCCAGCTCTAAGTTACTAAGAAAATATTTGATTTTTAAAATATAATGCTTCAGGACTTGTGTACATGAACTAAGAGGATGAATTTAATAGAAAGAAAAAAAAAGAGAAGGAACAAAGATTTTTATATTGAGACATTATGTATTTTTCAGTGGATAGATTATAAATTTAATTTGCAAATAAACTCCTATACGGTATTAAGAAAATGACTAGGTTTTATTCATTCATGAGCCTTTTCTAGAAAATCACAGGTCAAAAACACAAAAGAATGCACGGAAATTTTACTGATTTTTAGGAAAGGATTAGAGAGCTGCCTTTGAAGCCCAAATAACTCTTTTTTAGTTGTTGCTCTACTTCTTTCTAGCTTGTGATATGTGGATAAATTTTTCCTCTTTCTAAGACTGGATGTCTTCACTGGTATAAAACTCAAACTTATAACACAAGAAACTTGGGGTGGTGTTACAATAATAGTTATAGAAGCACTATTTATTGAGTGCCTACTATCTTCCAGCCATGGTTCTAAGAACTTATATGAGCTCATTCACTTAACTGGCACGTGGCTGTAAAAGCTACATCACATTATCATTGAGATTTTACAAAGAAAACAGAGAAGCACAAAATCAAATATTTACTACATGCACCCCCCGGGGCAATCAGACTCCAGTTGCCTCTGCTGTTAATCATGGTGCTCAGCTGCCTTTCATCAAATGAATGTGTGGTTTGAAGGTACTTTGTAAAATGCTATTCAACTGTTAGCTTCAGTTATGATTTTTAATATTGTTTTACATCATTTGTATATGCCTATAACATGCCTATAATATATGTGCATGTACTAAATATTACTTAATCCAAGCTGCCATTTACTATAATTACATATTAAATGCTTCTATAATAATTTGCCTATAGCCATACCACTGTGTTGTCCAATCCTGTCAGATCTAGGAAGCTAAGCAGGATTTTACCTGGTTAGTACTTTGATGGGAGGCCAGTTGGGAACACCAGGTGCTGTAGGCTTGGAAGAAGGACTTGGCAACCCACTCTCAAAAAGCCAATGAGCTATTAAAAACCCTATGAATAGCAGAGAAGCACTAACAATAGTGTCTCGCCTGTTGTACATAGGGTCAGTATGATTCAACCAAAACAAGGAATCAGTGCCTGGTTTAAAGTCCAGAAAGATGTGCTTCGGGACTGCATCCTTACTCCATAACTCTTGAATCTCTATGCTAAGCAAGTAATCAGAGATGCTGGATTTTATGAAGAATACAGGATCACAATTCCAGGAAGACTTATTTACAACCCGTGTTATGCAGATGACAAGACTCTACTTCCTCAAAGTGAAGAAGATTTGAAACATTTACTGATAAATATCAAAGAATACAGCCTTCAGTATATATTCAGCTTCAACATCAACAAAAGAAAAATCATTTCAACTGGGTCAGTATGTAGCATCATGATAAATGGAGTAAAGATTGACGTTATCCAAAATTTTGTTTTGGTTGGTTTTACAATCAATGCCCATGGAAGCAGTAGTCAAGAAATTGAAAGATGCATTCCATTGAGAAAAGCTCAATGAAAAGTTGCAAATGACTTCTTTAAAGTTTTGAAAAGTAAAGAGGTCACATTATATATGAAGGTGCACGTGACTCATGTCATTGTATTTTCAGTTGCACTTTTGGTTGTGAAAGCTAGACATGGAATAAAAGAAACAGGAGACTTGATGCTTTTGAATTATGGTCCTTGAGATGAATATTGAAATACCATGGTCTGCCAAAAGAACCAACAGATCTGTCCTAGAAGAAGTGCAACCAGAGTGTTCCTTGGAAGCAAGGATGTCTAGACTCTGTCTGACATACTTTGGACCTGTTGTCAGGAGGGACCAAGAGCTGGAAAAGTAAGTCATGTTTGGGAGAATGGTAGCTCAATGAAAAAAGGAAGACCTTCAACTAGATGGTTTAACACAATGTCTACTCCAGTGGGCTTAAACATAAAAATGATCATGTGTCTGGCACATAATCAGGGAGTGCTTTGTTGTGTTTTGCATAGGGTCGCTATGAGTCGTACCCAACTCAAGGGCATCTTACAACAACAACAGTGTATTATTGTGATTTTTTTCATGTTTCTTCACAGAGTAATTATAAATGATATTCCAATGTGAAGGGTTACCTAACCAAGAAGAAAGAATATGAAGTTCGGTCCTTTTAGTGTGGAAAAAAAGACACATCAGCTCATTTAATATTTGACATTCCTGTCTCCTTTCATTGATTTATTGGAGGTTATTACTGATGTTTGTGGGTCTCTACTTACAAATTTTTAAAAATTTTATCATTTTCTCAGATTTTCCAAATGGTGGTCAAGGTATTACTTCACATGAAACATAACTCCAAGAACTTCTTATGATAGAAACGAAAATGATAACAAAAACCTAATATATTAATGGAGTACTTATATGAGATTCTTTCATATCTATCTTGAAACCTCTTTTCAGTACTCTCATTGATTTTAATATTGACTCATATTTATTATTACAACTTTTCTTGAAATTTTTGAAAAATTTAAAAAGCTACCTTCCCCTAAAGTAGATATTGTCCCTACTTTTTAATTACTTCATATCTGGTATCCAACAAGTTCCTTCATTCTTAGTAATTAAGCTTAAAATATTTATTGAATAAACTAATTCATGTACCAAAATATTGCAATTTCTCACCACTGATAATAAATAGCAATGATTGTTTCAGTCTTTTTTTGAAGACCAACATTGCAAATCATATTAAAATTTCACTCATGAATGCTCTTTCATTGTATGGAAGATTTTGAAAAATATATTAGATAGGGGTTGTTTATTAAAATGGGTAAAAGAGGTTCCATTTGTTTTATTTTTTTCAGGTTTTTAATAGAGTACATATTATTAAAAGGAAGAAGAGATCATATCAACATTATTTCTTTTCTAACTCTTTTCTTTCTGTTTTGATTTTCAGTACTGAAGGTTGAACCCAAGGCATGACACATGCAAGGCAAGTGCTCTACCACTGAGCTTAGTTCAAGCACCCCAGCCCCCCACCTCTTTTTTAAAATCTTTTTGTTGAGTCAGTCTTACCAAGTTGTAGGGGGTGACAAGGAAGAATATGGCAACACTATAGGGACATAATGCCTGCAGCCATAGCACTGTGGCGTCTGATCCTGTCAGATTTCAGAAGTTAAGTAGGGTCAGGCCTGGTTAGTACTCAGATGGGAGACCGCCTGGGAACGCCAGATACTGTAGGCTTTGGAGAAGGACCCGGCAACCCACTCCCAAAAATCAATCCTGCTTTGAAAACCCTATGAATAGCAGAGAAGCACTGACACTCAAAAATACACTTCGTTTTGAGACTATATGAAAAGAACTATTCTAGCATTGAAATTCAAAGAAGCCTCCCTTGAAATTGTTGTTGTTAGGTGCCTATTGTATGTAGGGTCTGCTATGAGTTGGATACTGACTCCACGGCACCTAACAACAATAACATAGGGACATACTAAAATCATAACCAACAAAAGAAAACAACATATATGTTATTTTAAACCATGTATTAACAGTGCCAAGTAACCTTAGAATTCAGCTTTTTTCAAGAAAAAGTATTTCAATTTTTGCAAATGCCTTGCTTAGGCTGAAAATATAGCTCAATGATAGAGTCAAGAAGATGAATTAAATTTCAGTGATAGTGTTTGGTTAATGTGTATGAGGCCCTGGGGTCAATCTCCAGGACTACAATAATAATACTATTACTATTAATAATAGGCCCACAGCTGTAGCCCTGTGGCATCGGATCCCGATCCCGTCAGGTCCTGGAAGCTAAGCAGGGTGGGGCCTGGATGGGAGACCGCCTGGGAAAAGCAGAAGCTGTAGGCTTGGGAGAAGGACCTGGCAACCCCCTCCCAAAAATCAATCTGCCATTGAAAACCCTATGAACAGCAGAGAAGCACTGACAATAGTGTTTCCCCTGTTGTACAGAGGGTCGCTATGAGTCGGATACCGACTTGATGGCACCTAACAACAACAACAACAACATTAATAATAATTTTAAAAGAAAGAAAGAGCTGGCCAGGTGGCACAAGACTTTAATCCCAGAGACTTGGGAGGCAGAGGCAGGTGGATCACAAGTTTGAGGCCAGAGGCAGCCTATGTAATTGAGTGAGACCCTGTCTCAAGAACACAAAGTGAAAAATGAGATGAGGGGTGTGTGATTCTGTGGAAGTGCACTTGCAAAAAGCATGCCTGAGGAACCAGCATGGTGGCACACGCCTGTAATTCCAGTGACTCTGGAGGTGGAGGGAGGATGATCACAAGTTCCAGACCAGCAGCAGTCTGCGTAATTTAGTGAGACCCTGTCTCAGAAAGTAAAAAAAAAAAAAATGGGCTGGGGGTTCAGCTCAGTGATACAGCACTTGCAAAGCATGCAAGCACGAGGCTGAGGCCCTGAATTCAACCCCTAGTACCCCTCTGCAAAAAAAAGCATGCATGAGGCCATGGGTGCAATTCCTCAGTATCACCATTAAGAAAAAAAAGAAACAGAAACAGAGAGAGAGAGAAGGAAGGAAGGAAAGTAGGAAGGAAGGAAGGTAGGAAGGAAGGAAGGAAGGAAGGGAGGGAAAAGTCTACATATTCTACATAGAAGTAGCTCATAAGCCACTATGGAATATTCACACTCATAACTCTCATTAGCTTTCTGTACTTTACTGATGTTTTGAGAGTAACTTTAAAATTTTTGGAAAATGCTCTATTTAGAAACAATTCTGATTAATTCAGTATATACTTTTTAAATGTCTCTTTCTACCAAGCAGTTTTGCATGATAATAGTGTTTTTATTTCTTAACATTTCAAAGTCTCCAGCTTTTTTATCCTTTTCACACCGAAAGTCATAATTATTTCCATAGCAACCATGCTTATTGTCATAGGTAGAAATTTTTGACTTCTGTTGGGTATTTTTAAGGAGAAAAAGAAGGTTTTTTAAAAAGTGCTATTTCATGAAAACTGACAAGAGCTGAGAGAAAAAATTATATCAAGTTTTGCTATGGTTTAGATAAATGCCTATACAGAACACCTGTGGAAGTGCACTTGCAAAAATCATGGTGGGTGAAAGGATTAGTCCCAGTGAGATGCTACTGGGTGATGGAGGAATCTTAAGATGTGGGCCTAGTGGAAGGTCTTTATGTCATAAGAGACATGAACTTGAAAGGGATTATGGGACCCTGGTCCTCTTCTCTTTCCATCCTTCACTTTGTAGCCAGGCAGTGTGCAATTTTGCACCAGATCACCTCCAGCCATGATGTCCTACTACATATCTAAGGCAATGAGGCCAACTGATAATGGACTGAAACTTCCAAAACTGTGTGCGAGAATAAGCCTTTTCTTCTTAACTATTGATTACCTCAGTTGTTTGTTATAGTAACTGAAAGGTGACTAGCAGTGTTTCCTTTCCTTTATACAGAAAATTTATCACTGTAAGTTGTGATCAAAATTCAACAGTATTTTGCTTTACTAACCCCAATTTAAAAGTAATGCCTTCCTTTTCACAATCATAATTTCTTGTACCAAGAAAGAGTCTTAACATACATAAAATGCAGAATAAGTATATATACATTATCATTAAGGAATTCTCCTGTAATTATATAATTTTCTCATCTTCAGTTAATGAGTTAAAGGAAATGTTGAGTGAAGAAGTCAAATTAAATTAAAAAATCTAAATAGTAAAAAATTCCTTTATCTCATCTCCTTCCAAATTTCTATCAGGAACTTACTTTTTCATTTAGAAAATAATATATTATGATCTTTTATGAATAATAAATTGTTTAAAAGTACTGGTCATAATACATTCTCAAATACAAGAATGATTGATTAACAGTAAAAGATGTCTTATTTTCCCTGCAGATTTTATTACTTGAAGTTACTGTTTGACACCACCAGATGGGAATACTGAGTTAATAAGTGGAGGGGAGTAAGTTTTGTATTTTCATATTTGTACTTTTTATAGATGGCAAACTATTTTAGCTTGAACTTCCTGATGATCATTATTATCACCACCAATAGAACAAACTTTGTAAGAGGAGAAATGAGATACAAAATATTAGATCTATCTTCCTCCAACTCAAACAACAAATTGGCTATAGATCCCAAACTACTGGTTCCAATTCTCCTAGTTTATTTTTTAATGAATCAGTGTGAAAAAAGTATAACAGCAAAAGAATTAAGTTAGCAAAATGTTAAACATAAAGTGTTTTACCCATGCTGTCATAATTATGTATTGATGAAATTTTCAACCTTGAAAAACAAGAAATTCCTTTGTATAATTTATTTATGTATTAAATTAAAAATATACCAGACAACTACTATGTGAAAAATGAGTGCTGTAGGATTTCTTTTGCAATAAATGCACACATCCCTTTGTCTCAATTTAGCCAAAAGGATAAAATAGAAGCAAATTACACAAAACAAGAATGAATATTAAAGCTGGACAGATTCTGGAACTAACAGTCTCAAGTTTCGAAGCTGGAATATGAGGATTAAATTGTGCAGGCTTTAATGTCTCTTTCAGGAGCTGGAGCCTCAGCATGAGGGTAATGATTCAAGAGAGGGCAAATTTGAGCTCCCTCTGCGTTTTTAGTGAGGTCCCACATTTAGCCTAATTACTCTACACTTCTAGTTGCCTGGTTTGCAATCTCCTCCTGCTTTTCACATCTCTATGACTGTATTAAAACATGTTTTTGCCTATTTCTTTTTTCATCTCCCCCACCATGTATGAGCCTCTTTTAGGCAGGAATCATGCCTAGCTTTAATTTGAATCTCCTACCAATATTGGGGAATTCATATAAACTCAATATGTTATTGTAGAATCTATTGATATAATTTTGTGGACAAACTAATGAAAGTTTTAAAAGATATATTTTTTCCAGTTCCCAACTGCCCTTTAAAAATCCTTTAGCTTTCTATTCCATTAGCATACATATACATTAAAATAGTACATGTTTCAACTGTATGTTGTATAGTTTTGGAGAGTTTACAAATGTTTAGATTATGCATTTTAATTTTATCTTTAGGGAGATGTTAGAAGCATCTACTATATATTGTATAGTACAAAATTATTCATATTTTAAAGGAAAGAAAAACAAGCTTCAAAGTGTTTAAATGACATTAAACATATTAACAGCAGTTGAATTTTTAAAAAGCAAGACTCTAGTAAATTATATTGTAATCCTATTAATCAGCATTGTAGTTGGATTTTTTTTTTTTTTCTTCAGTACTTGGGGGTTGAAACAAGGGCCTTGTGCCTATCTTCCAAGTACTCTGCTACTGGGCTGAACCTCCAGTCCATTTGTTATATTTTATTTTGTGTCAAGGTTGCACTAATTTATACAGGCCACCTCTGGCCTCCACCTTGGGACCCTTCTGCCTCCCCCTTCTAAGTGCCCGGGATTACAGCTTTGCATGGCCATGTGGCCTAGATATTTGTATATTATATGGAATGTATAAATGGTTATGAATCAATAAATGTGTTGTGTGCCGAGATGTATATACCATAACATTTGTCCTCATATAAAATTCATGGCCAAAGTTAATGGCTCAAAATCTTAAAAATGCTATAAAAAAGCCAACTTAGAATTAAACATCTAATGAAAACATTTTCAAATAATAATACATAAAGACATTTAAAATCTAATGGAAAAAATCTTGTAAAATCTAAAAGAAAAAATCTAAAAGAAATAGTTCTGTAACTCAATAAATACTAAAGGAAATTTTTCAGAATGAAAGTCAGTAGCACTAAATCTATAGTCAAATCATCAGGAAGGAATTATGTATATTAGAAATACTATTTACATGAATAGTATATTTTATCTTAATTCCCTTAAAAGACATATGACTATCATGGGTTTGATTAAATGCCATCAGACTTCCAATCCAAATAAGATAGTACAGATTTTTTCTTCCTATTCCTATCAAATAAATACAACCATTAATCCCAAAAATAATGCAATAGGCAATGAAAAGAATACACTGAAAAGTGGAAAAGAGAGAGTGATTAGAGATCCCACAATAGAAGGAACAACATCATAACAGGGCATGTTATGACTTCCTTCCAAATAACAACAACAAAAAAAGATACCGTAGTCCTACAGGCCTACCATTTTATGACACTTAAACTAGCAATCTAGCCTACCTAGCTCAGGTAGGCTCTTTCATACCCCAGAACAAGAAGAATTCCCATCAAAAACACAAGACAAACACAGCGTATTAAAAATGAAAAGAGATATCCCTACAGAAACCACATAAATATGAGAATGATCTAAAAAATGACAATTTTAAATTGCATAACTTAAAATAAATAGACTGATTTCTCAAAACCAAAAACAACAAAAGCTCAACAAAGTTGAAATCAGAATATCCTCTTTCACCATTCTTTCTCAAAATTGTACTGGAAGTCCTAGCCAGTTCAGTAAGGTAAAACAAATACACAAACAAAACAATTTTGAAAACGTGCATTCATGTTTGAAAAGAAAAAATAAAACTGTTTCTATCTGCAGAAAATATGGAGAATCTACAATAGAACAAATTCCCAAAACTAGTAAAACAATTCAGTAAGGTTGCAGTACAAATGATCAAGCAGAAAAAATAATTTTATTACTATACACTAGCAATTAACATGTAGAAACCAAAATCAAAGACACTCAATATGTACACATAAGCCTAATGAAACAAGTGCAGAATATACATTCAAAATGATAAAATGTTAAAGAAAGAACTTAAAGATCCAAGCAAATAAGCAACAGACTTTGCTTATACTTTAGAAGACCCAACAAGAAAAATGTCTATTTTCTCCAAATTGATCTAAAAGATTAATGCAATTCCTATCAAAATCTCAGTCAAGTTCTTGTGCACATGTACAATATTATTCTAAACATCATATGAAAATATAAAAGTCTTAGAATACATAAAACTATCTGGACAACAACTAATCAAGGAGAACTTTCTCTAAACCCCCTGCACGCCCTATATGAAAGCCTTCTATGTACCTACATTACTCAAGGCAGCATAATATTGGCAGATATATTGTTGTTATTGTTAAATGCCATTGAGTCTGGTCCAACTCATAGTGACCCTAATAGCATTTTCAATGGCTGATTTTTTCAGGATTGCTTGGAGAATGGATTGCCATGCCCTTCTCCAGTATTGGCAGATATATAGACAAATAAATCAATGAAATCGGGTAGAGAAATCATACATAGGCTTAAATATGCCCAAACGAATTTTAACAATGACATAAAAAAGAAAATTCAGTGTATAAAGGATAGCCATTTCCACAAAACTTTCTGAAGCATTTGAACATGTACAGGGAGATAAAAAGGTATCCTGACCAAAATGCCACAATTTATACCAGAGTTGGTCATAGGCTAAAAGGTAAAATATAAGGGTATGAACTATTTAGCAGTGGCTTTGAGTAGAATCGCCATAGAGGAAGTAGTTCCAGGCTTTTATGCCGAGGCTGTGGCCCCAAGCACTTCAATGCTGTATCACTCCCTGAGCCCCTTTCCTCCCTAACCTAGCACATCACTAGGGCAGGACCAAGGCCCATAGGACTATGGGTCACCTACTGCTGAGGTAAACTTCTGGGTCATGACCACTTCTATTAGCTTGGGAGAAGGACCCAGCAACCCATTCCACCCCCCCCCCAAAAAAAAAATCAGCCTTTGAAAACCCTATGAATCACAAAGAAGTACTGACAGTAGTGTTTTGTCTGCTGTACATAGGGTGGCTATGAGTCAGACACCAACAGGGAGGCACCTAACAACAATAATCTGTTTAAATAACTGGCCTGACACATTTTTTGATGGCTGTCCCTATAAGAATTGAGTACTTAGAAATTATTTCTGTGTAAATCAGAGTCTGAGATGCGTCCCTGTTTTCTTTAGAATTTCATAATCCAGGTGCAGGTACTCTTCCTGATGTATGCCGAATCTCATTCTTAGCCTTTTGCATAATGTCTCAAACTCTATCTCTTTTAGGTTTTTCTTGTTCTGCCACTAATCTGTGGCAAGGCACGCAAGAGAAATTGGCACTTGTAGGTACAGTTTCTTTATAGTTTCTTTGTGTGTGTGTGTGTGTGGTGGGGAGCTGAACTCAGAGTCCTGTGCATGCTTTCCAAGTCTCTTACCACAGAGCTGCAAACCCAGTCCCCATTTTTTTGGTTTGTTTCTGGTTCTGTTTTTATCTTGAGACAGGATATCAGTAACTTACGCAGGGTGCCTATAGCCTTGAACTTGAGATATTCCTGCCTCTGCCTTATTTTCCCTTCCTTCCTTCCTTCCTTCCTACCTTCCTCCCTCCCTTCCTTCCTTCCTTCCTTCCTTCCTTCCTTCCTTCCTTCCTTCCTTTCTCTCTCTCTCTCTCTCTTTCTTTCTTTCTCTCTTTCTTTCTTCTTTCTTTCTTTCTTTCTCTTTCTTTCTTCTTTCTTTCTTTCTTTCTTTGTTTCTTTCTCTTTCTTCACTTCTTTCCCTCATGTTTTGTAGTTTTAACATTCTATATCTTAAATAATGCTGAAGGGTATGGTATGCATAGAATTTTTGCTGATATGAGGGAAGTTCATACCATTTAGGAGATTTGAGGAAGTACTTTATGGTATTGCTTCCACTGGCTACCAAAGGCAGTTTCTTAATATCCTTCATCAAGTTTTTATATCCGATATAGGAATTATCTTTTATTGCCTTATATTCTCTTAAAATTGCTCAAACAATTAAATTTGTAATAGTCTTTTGTTCAGTAGCTTCTTTCTAAAAGATCAGAGTTAAAAGAATAATTGGGCATTAAAATATTTCTCTGAAACTTTAATACTGAGCTATCTCTTTTTCATTATAAATTAAAAGCAAATCTTCTCAAAATACCATTTACTTATAAATTCAAGGCAAGGTATAACGAAGTTCTTTAGAAAATTCCTCATTCACAGTCTGACAATGTTGTTCTATTCCTTATACCTCAAAGGTGACATAAACAAAGGTGTTGAAAATCACTAAGGGAATTTTAATTTAGTAGTATAAAATAATAAAGCACTCCTTAGACACTCTGAAACATCTCATCACAAGGATATTCAGGAGAACAAAATAGTTTACACAATTTATCTTTAAAAGGCTTACCAGGAAACAAATCCTAAGGCAATTTTTTTTTAGCACACACTATATTAAGAGGTACAATTCCAAGGAGGATAAACTGAAAAGAAAAAGAAAACAGAGAAAAGTTGGGGAGAGTGAAGAAAGAAAACATACACTAGGAGATCCTTTGCAGACTGAGTATAATTACTTAAGGAAAAAAAAAAAGATTGATAGCGTATGTAAAATATTCCCATTTGCCTCAGCCCAGCTGCAGCCTAGATAGAATCCAGGGTTTCCCGAAGGCGGATGAGGAGTTGGCGATGGGTAACAAACACAGCTCAGAGGCCCTGTGACCTTGTTCCATTTATTTCCAGAAAACTTAGCCTTTTTATACAGAATTAAAAAGACAAGGAAGTTGGTAGCATTGATGGATTACATCAAGATTTTGTTAACAATCTCTTGATTAATTTATCACATGAGTGTTATGTTGGTAATCAAAGTAAATGATGAACTCGGAGACAAATTGTGTTTTACTTCAAAGAAATAAACCAAGATGATCTGAGCACCTACATCTCCTGTGTCTAATTAACTATTCTTAACTTTATGCAGGATTTAGGGGCAGTTAACTGTTACCTGTGTGTCACCCCACTGAGTCCATTTGTTATGACAAATGGGTGCTTTATCTTATCAGAATGGTTTGCTTACTGTAGAGCTGTTGGTAGAAAGGCTTTAGTTTGTGTTGACTTAAGGAGATTACACTGTTGGAAGTCATTCAGGAATTCCTCTACAGAAAGCCTGCTAGGGTTTGTCACCTCCTAATTTGAATCAGCACTGCTCACAGAGCCAGAAGATTTTATATGACCAATTTAAGAAAAAGAAAAGATGGGGTTCCAAGTCCTTTTCCATGAAGAGACCTTTTGGAGGTACTATTCTCTTTTTCAGAAGACTTTCCCTCCGAGGCTAGGAGTACTCATCCCTTTTCGGTGGATTTTCCTTCCAATGCCTTTAGTAAAGATACTCTTCCTCATGTGGGGACTCTGTCTACCCATCATGAGTGGATCTGGACCCGGCACCCATTAGAGCCTTTGGTCCCATTTTCTGCTTTTTCTTGGTTCTTCTGTTTATCTTACCTGGACTATTCAGGTAGCCTTGGAGAAGCCATAGCTGTGGAAGTTCTAATTTCATTGGACATGAGTTCCATATCCTTTCATCTTTCTTTCCTTATTTTTGAGATGAACAGTTTGATCAGTTTCATAATGACACTCTCATGCTGAGTCACATACCAAAAGCCACAACTTTAATCTTCTGGCCACAAAATAAGTGAGTCATCATTGGGACACCTCTAGTACCAAACCAAGGCAAGTTACATAGGCCCAGAGGTCTGTGGAGACTGAGATTATCTGCAGAGATGTATAACAGAGTCCTATTTATTGTGCCAAATAGAAGATGTACATATGATACTTGTTTCATGTTAAGTTGTTATGAATGATGTCACATGCAACATTGACTCTTTAACACTTTAATGTTTTGGACTTTGAGATGTGTAATTGATTTTGTTTTTTGGTTACAGGTAAAATACAACCTTTATTTGATCAAATATGAAAAAACTCAGTGAGGGCCAGGCACTGTGGTGCACTCCTGTAATGCCAACAACTGGGGAAGCAGAGGCAGGAGGATCACAAGTTCGAGTCCAGAGGCAGTCTGTGTAACTTAGCTAGACCCTGTCTCAAAAGTAAAAAAATGGGCTGAGGGTGCAGCTCAGTTTTCCAGCACTTGCAAAGCATCCATGCATGAGGCCCTGGGTTCAACCCAAGTACAGGAAAAAAAAAAAAAAAAAAAAAAAAAAAAAAACCTCAATGGGATAAAAATTCCATTTTGTTTCCCAATTATATTCTAGTTAGAAAACACCAGATAACAAAGTATTGTGACTTGTATTGAGATCATTTTTAAATTTTTGCATTATAATTTAAATATATTACTTTTTCAATATGCAAGGAAGTGTGTCACTTTCATGTTAATGATAAGTTTCTTTTGAATACTAGAACAAGATACTGAACAGATTGTTCTTGCCCTCTTTTAGAGCCATCAAATGATTTTATTTAGTATCATCTCCAATAGGAAACACATTAATTTGATGTACATGATAATTTTGAATCTACTTTTTTCTGTTATTTTCATATTCATGTTTAAAGAGACTGACTTTTTCTTCTGCTAAATACAGAATGCTATCAATTAAAATTAAGCTCTAGTGTAATAAAATTAATGCCACAAACATATTCTTTCAATCCTGAATAATTCCACTCACAGAATAATCCAGATGCTGTAAAAATTAAATGTATTCCTTTTTATAAGCCCTCAGCATCATGACTCAATCATTCTAGTTTTGAGTGGTACTGACTAGTAAGAAACAAACAAAGGACATTTAAAATTTATTTGTACAGAAGGTAAAGAAAGTAAGGGCACATTTCTTTTTGATAGACTTATATAATTATATAATAGAAATAAAACTCAAGTATTTAAACTGAGTATTAGTCACCAGGCACTGTGACTCACACCAACAATCCCAGTGACTTGGGAAGTGGAAGCAGGCAGATCACCGGTTTGAGGCCAGAGGGAGCCTGTGTAAATTATGGAGACTGTCTCATGATAAAAAATTTAAAAAGGGGCTGAGATACTACCCAGAGCTAGAAAGCTTGCATTGTATGTGAAAGGCCCTCGGTGTAATGCTCAAGTACCATAATAAACAAATAAACAACAATAACAACAAACTGAATATTAATTTCAATTGAAATAACCACAGTATAAATCTCAGTATAGTATAGAACAATAAGCTTAGAAGAAAATAACATTCAGGAGATTTTTACAAAGTAGAAAATGGGAGAAATTCTAAGGGTATATAATCCAAGAAATCAGAACAGACTACAGTGAAGTAATGGTCATGAATATAATTATTACAACTATCTTTATGTTTACTTTTTTCCTACAGGAGTATACATTTTGGAAGAAACAAGAAACAAGGTAAGTCCTAAGTAATCATACTCTATGAATTTTTATGAATGAATTAATCTAATTAATTATTCAAGTTCCCTTAGTCCCTTCTTCTCCCTATAAGGAGACATGAAGGAAAAAAAGTCATAAAATGGTTAGAATCTGGTCTACACTTTAAAAATATAGCTGGCTTCTTTCTAGTGATGCCCTATCATTTTCAGATTTCCTTCATATAGACAATAGCACTTAAAATTATGAGGGATTTCTATCCTTGCTGTTAAGTTTTGTTTATATGCCTCTTATCAAAACAAAAATAGATATTTAACTCACATGAATTTATCTGATAAAAATTTATGCTTGTAGGGCTTAGAAGAAAATTCTTTTGTTTTCATGGCCTATGGATTTGTTTTATTATCTCCATATACTGTGGCAGAACTTAATTTTTACCAACAAACAAAGACATAGTAGGGTTCTCAGGAGCAATTTCTGTTTTGATTAACATCTCTTTTTAAATTTTATCTTCTAGCTCTCAAGGTTGATGTTAGTAATTCAAGATGTGAAGGCTGTTTTTCACTTTTAAGCCTTTGTCTTCTGAGTGAAATGTCCCCATTGATGACTGATAAAGGGTGAGGCTCAGTAGCATCTTCTCTGCCAAGTTCTCCCTTCAACAGGAATCTCTGTAAGTGCAATTTTTACCTCCTCATAGACATGGAGGCTTCGCCTTCTGTTTCTGAATAAGTGGTTGGAAGCTCTCAAATAACTTTGAATCTCTTCACTCTGGAGCTTTCATTTATGTTTCCTCAAGATGTTGGCTCTGGTTTCAAAAGCACTGTTAACCTTAAGAAAAAAAAAAAACAGTGACCTAAGGAATGAGCATTTGAATCATCATGACATTTCTTTTCAGTCTGAAATATTGCTATCTTTGAACCATGCCAATAGTGTTGTACAAGAACTTAAAAAGCCTAGTTATAGTGAAGGAGATGTTTGTGTGGATACTTTTAAGCCCTCCTTTCCACCCCTCTTCAGATTCTCACCAAAGGCAGAGTAGAAATATATGAATAGAAGAAGAAAAAAAAATAAAATACAGCCAATCAACCAGCCAGTCAAACAAATAAATAAGAAGGAATCCATTCCAGTAGCAATTGAAACATAAACTCTGATCATATGAAATAATTACTTTACTGGAAAGCTTACAGAAGAAGACTTATAAGACTTCAACACAAAATAATTTCTATTTTCATGTGCCTTCCTTGCGTCTTTAGAAAATAGACAATTTTCTGGGTGGAGACAGGATGATAGGAGAATGAAGGATGGAGGAAAAACCTAGGACATCCTAACTTCTCATATGTAACTTTTGTAGCTGATCCAGTTCCAGAGATCATTTTTGCCACACAGATATTTCCTTCAATTTTTTTCCTAATATGAAAACTCAATTTTTCTGTCCATATTTTCATACTTACTTACAGAATTGCAGTTGTTAATAAAGTTCCTTTTTTAAGTTTGAGAGTCTGGTGTGATTTGTCTCTCGGATCCCTTGTCTCATTGCATGTAGTTTAGCCTGTCTACTGAAGTACACCATTTACTTAGTTATTATGATGGGGAGATGAGGCAAACTGATAAATCTAAATGGAGAGGAAAAAAGATAGAGACAGAAAAAGATAAGTATGTCCTGAAGGACCACAGCAGCACTAACACACAAAATTAAGGAGGAGAAGAATGTTATAGAAGAATCAATTTGATGTCATTGTGGAAATGAAAGAATGCAAGCCTTGAAATTGTTATATTTGAGAATCTACCTTTTGACTCACAAAATCATTTTACTAACTTTGACTTGAGCCTGGTAGTTTTCTGCCTTGTAGGTAGAATATGACAGAAATAGTTTTCTTATCCATTTACATTCACAATTTTGTCAACATTGGAGAACAGGGACAATGAATATTAAAAATGTGATCAGGAATGACTTACTAAGGTTTGCAAGTGACAAAATTCCATATTTTCTTTTTATCAGTCTTTCATAATTTTCTATTCATTATCCCCCACATTATAATTAAATTCATTGTTATTCAAGACCCTCTCCAATTTGACCTCAACCAAATTTTTCTTGTATCTTATCATTATCTTATATTGCTTTATAATTACTTTACAAAGTAAAACTTCTTAAAATTTAGCTTACTATCTTATCTTTTAACTTTTCTGAATAGAAAGCCCACTTTTTAAAATCATTTGCTCATCTGTACATTTGTCTGTCTTCAGTGTTTAATTCATAATGGCTTCCTGAAGCCCAGATATTTTTTCTCCTCCTCTTCTTGCCCCCTACTTCTTTCACGAGCTTTGCATTTTGTTTGCATTTAATGTCCTTACAATTTTTCCCCCTGCATTAGCAATAACTACATTTATGTCCATATCTCTCCTATTATATTGGAAGTGAGGCTGGGGTTTAGCTCAGTTGGTAAAGTGCTGCTCTGTATTCTCTGGAGGCTATCAATTCAATTCCCAGAACCACAAAAAATGGGGGAAGGCAATCCACTCTTGAATCAATCTGGAAACAATCAGACATTGAAAACCCAATGAAGGTCATCAAACCCAACTCGACAATACCTAACAGCAACAACAACAACAACAACAACAACAACAATATTTAAAGCAGGGAGAATTAGGGATGGCTCCAATTACACTCTCAGTGAGAACCGGTTCAGAAATTGGAAAATTTCCTGAAAATGTGAGACATGGAATATATTACTCAGCTAAATGAAACTAGAGAAAGTAAAGTAGAAGCTGACCATCTCCTCACAAGGACTATCAGAGTGCCTTGTGCATAAGGAGCTTTCTTTAAAGAATATTTCTTCAATATGAATCCAATGCTAAATATTCATCATATAAATAGAAGCCTTTAAGAAAAAGAAATCATTTAAATTTTAAATGCAATAGATCTAACTGTATTTCTTTACCCTGTAGCAAGAAGTCTTATTAAACTGCATGTCCTTTCCGCCATATGAAATTGTAGTCACTGAGATGATTTCACTTTATATTTTGATGTGAAATAGCATTAGGTTTCTTAAGATAGACAATTTTCAAAGCTTCTCTTGAAACTCTTTTTCTTACTCTATTAGTAAACATCACCACCCCATAGATTTAAATACTTTTTCTGTGCATCTCTTTTTTATCCCTAACCAAAGATAAATCTTCTGTGCTTCGATATTAATGCCAAATCATGTAGTAACATAAATAATCCATTAGTATTAAAATACACATAAATATTTTTATTGAAAAATTCTTATTACGACTGAGGGAACCTTAAATTCACATTGAAATAGAGAATATTCAAGTAAAATACTGCACTAGATACTTTTTAATATGAAACTTTTATAAGATTGATAAATATTGCCACCATCACTGATTATTTTGGAAAGTAGTCAAGGAGGAAAACACCATTGCCCAATCTGAAAATTCAGCATGTATAACCTCTTTATTAAGGAATTTTGATTTGCATTATGTTCTCTATAGAGAGCAGAGTCATTTTGATAAGAATTGGTAAATTTGGGGCAGGTTCATGGAAATGGGGCCTGGAAATATGGAACCACTTAGACAAGGAGGTCACTAAACCACCTATTAGGTCATCTAAGTTTTGGTCAGAGTACATGAGTTTCATTGTCCTAAGGCTCATTTTGCAAAAGAAGTAGGTAATAACTCAGTCACCAGATCAAGTAACCTTCTTTTTTTTTTTTTTCCCAGTACTGGGGGTTGAACCTAGGGCCTCCCGCTTGCCTGCTCTGCAAGTGCTGGACCACTGAACTGCACCCTCAGCCCTTTTTTTTTTATGTATATATATTTTTTTATTTTTTCAGACAGGGTCTCGCTAAGTTACGCAGGCTGCCTCTGATCTCAAACTTGAGCTCCTCCTGCCTCTGCCTCCTGAGCCACTGGGGTTATAGCTCCCCAGCCACTGGGGTTATAGGCGTGTGCCACCTTGCCAGGTTCAAGTCCCATTATTGAAAAAAAAATGCCCCATGACCTGGCCAGCAGTCAGCTAAATTATCATTCTCTAAGTAGAAACAATAGGAGCAACTGCCCCTTTAACTCTTTTGGGAAAGCATACAGGTATCCTCTAACTGAGGACAGATCTACTAAAGCAGCTGAAAAAGTCCAGCTCAAAGAAAGTGACCATTAAGACCCCTAGACAACAGCCCCACCTTGGCTACTCAGTGGGGACCCCTTCTTTTCTTCCAAAGGCTTTGTCTTTCCTCTCAATAAAATCTTCCTTGCTCTTGCTTGCCTTGCTATGTGTGCAGTTATTCCTGAGTCCATGGTACCTGAGAAATTCCACCTCCATCTTTCAATATGCAAATTACTTAAAAATTTAAAAGAAAACATCAGATGGCAGAGTTAGATTCTTCTTTATGCAAACTCAGTAAAAATATAAATATGACTATACTGTACTAAACTCATTTACTATTAGTCATTTCTTTGGGTTATTAAAAAAACAAATGTGAATTTCTCTCATAGTGGGCCCTGTTTCACTACAGTATGTGTAAAATAAAGGCCCTGGTACAAACTATATGCTGGATGAAACCATTACTATCTAACTGAAGTTGATGAGAAATGTAGCATGTAATAGCAGTTCTTTGTTTTTTTTTTTTTTTTTTAATTTCAGTACTGGGGGTTGAACCCAGGGCCTCGAGCCTGCATGCTTTGCAAGTGCTGTACTACTGAACTGCATGCCCAGCCTTTTTTTTTTTTTTTTTTTACTTTTTTGAGACAGGGTCTCACTAAATTTCGCAGGCTACCTCTGGTGTCTAACTTGAGATCCTCCTGCCTATGCATCCCCAGCCACTGGTATTACAGGCCTGCACCACCACACCCAGCATTGTAATAGCAGTTTCAAAATATTATTAAGCTTAATAATTGCTTGAGAGCTTGGGAACAACCAAACCAAACCAAATCAAACCAAACACACACACACACACACACACACACACACACACACACACACACACACCACCTAAAGCCAAAGATAGTCATTCTGATTTGGATGCAACACTGAAAGAGCATAGAAGTAACTGCAATGCATGCTATCCATACAAACAAAGATGGTGGATGAAAAATGATGTTAAAATAACAAAGATGTTGAGATCCTCTTTGTGTTCGCACAAAGAGTTAAATTGTTAAAATAGACTCATGGGTATAATAATTTCCCCCTATTTATTTATTTCCTGAAAGGAAGCTTGATTAGCAATTCAAAGAATTTAAACCAGAACCAAACACAAATTTTCTTTCTGGAGGAGCAAGCAAATATCAATCACGATTTCTAAGAAAATTCTTTCTCTTGCAATAGGACCCTGCTGAAAAGGTATTGGATCAAGACACATTCTGAATGATGTATGCAAAAAGCAGCTCCTAAAACACTGTATTTCACTTGTAGGGCTCCTGTTTTCATACTCAGTTACCAGTATGTGAAATACTTCCTTAACTTTGACCTCCTCACATTCTCCAGCCAGCCCTATTCTATAAATTTATAATTCCAGTCTATTTCTGTTAAATGTTCATGGAGGCTAGATAGCACATTCTAAAAACAGAGACTCTGTTTTGTTATTAGCATGTTGACAATTCTTGCCCAGCACATGTATGATTAAATTGACAGGAAGCCTGTCGCTCCTACTCTACCTTCTCATCTCCAAGAAGCAATCTATTGTGAGCTTGATGATAAATCTTTGTCTTCACACTTCTGTCCTGAAACTAATCATAAGGAAAATCCCTATTTTATTTCAAATGTTTATACTATTCCCTCATTTCAAATATCTTTAGTAAATCAAGCATTGTTTCCTGAATGCAATCTTAATCCATATTTCATATCTGACTTAGACTTCTTTTTCCTGATGTGTGGATCTATAAAACCCTTTTGCTTAAATAACTATTATTACTAGATAGCAGTAACTTACCTCGATATATATTTGTGCCCATTCATTGTACCCAAATACATTCACCTCTATCCTTTGCCAGTATTTATAAATTCTATGACAGAGTCAGTGGCTAATTTACATTATGGGTGCTAATGCCTTTTTTCAACTCAAAATGCCTTTATATTAGAAAGGATCTGACATTAACATACTTCATACAATATTTTCTGTATAGTGTTCTGCCTTAACACATCCAGGAGATAAATATTTAGTGAAATAATTCTACAGTATCTTAATATGCCCAATGAACTCAAAGTTATTCTACAACCCACTTTATCACCTTCTGTACACAGAGCAATCTTCAGTGAAATACACCTGAGAGAAAAAAAAGGAGCCTGGGAAATTCACAGAATTAATGACAAATTCTGGAATAAATGAGAAAGACAAAAATTAAAATGAACTTTTCAGTTACACTTAAGTATGTCAAGTTACTGAAGATGTACTCATTTAATCCTTACAACAAACCTGAAATATAATATCAACTTTTTTCTAGAGACAAGAAACTGAATCTTCATACATCTAGTTTGTGTAGGTTTATATTGATGACCAATAAGAGAACAGGAATGATTTGGGATCTTTTAATGCCAAAACAAGGCCTCTTTCCATGACAATAGTGTTTTAGAATGGGTGATCTATGGAACAGCATTTATGGGAAGTGGGGAGAGTTCTGTGATAAATTAAATTTGACAAAGATTGAAATAAACAAAATCCCCTATATTTCCTAATTTATGATTTGCAACATACTGTCATAATCTGAATGTTGCAAAGGAGGACATAGAATGTAATATTTACCAATTTTATTTAATGGGGAATTTTTCATGGAATACTGAATTCTAGAACTGTTATTACTTAGAATTCTTTCTCTGTGATTTTTCAGTCTAGATATTAGACTCTATCAGAGAAGGAATATTATCCCTGAATGTGCTTTCAAATGCTGGCTAAGGAAAATACCTCTACTTAGTAGAATCATCTAGAACCAATGATAAATGAATAGAGATAAAGTTTTGAATTAATACTAGTCCTTAGAAGAAACTGCAAATCAGTAATTTAAAGATATCTCTGTCCCTTTTGTAGGTGCAAATGGAAGATGTCAAATATTTCCTCAAATAGTGTGTGATATTGCAATAATCTAAACTTCAGGTACAATTTTGACAGCCTGAAATGCTCAAGTAGCTCACAGCAAACATAGACAGATTTCCAACACTGAGCTTTTAGGACTACCTCCTCCAAGTATTAATACACCTGATATAAGATTTAAAAAATGGAATTGCTCTCTTTATCTGAGAATGTGCTCATTTTCTTGTGCTTCCAAAAGTCCTCTTTTTTAATTTAAAAAGAAAACAATTTCTGCACTATATTGTGTTGAATTACATCTAAGAATTCAAACCATTTCTGCAGCAAATTCTATTTAACAGTCCTAATATCCTGTTTTAATAAGGACTCTACAAGAGAGATAAAAATTAAATGTTTGCTACAGTGATGCATTAATAACTCAAAACCTTTAATTATAGCAGCTCCCAATTTAATTAAATTCTACATTACAAACTGTCAGCATTCAGATCACAGACCCGTATATTGAAAGTTTTAGAGCTCAGCTATTAAAAAAGTTATTCCACATTTCAGAATATGATACCAGTTTTCCACTTATGAGAAAATGAGCTTTGTTTTCAATTGGAGGAACAACAACAACAACAAAGAAAACACTCAACAAAAAGCGAAAATTGACAGTGAGGGAAGTTTTTATTTGATTAAAAGTAATTTGCTGTGTGCCTATAACCCCAGTGACTCAGAAGGTAAAGGCAGGAATGTCACAAGTTTGAGGCCAAAAGAAGCCTGTGTAACTTATCAAGACCCTGTTTCACAATAAAAATTTAAAAAGGAGCTGGAAGGGCAGCTTAGTGGTAGAGTGCTTGCAAAGTATGTATGAAACACAGGTTCATCCCCCCCAGTCCAAAAAAATGAAAAATAAAAGTGATTCTGTGCAACTCTTTGATAATTGCTACTAACCTAAATTAATAATTATTTTAAAAATGAAGGGAATTGAAAGCAAAAATGAAAAGTGAATAAGATGTCTCATATAAATTTCCTTTGACAAAGAGTGGAGAATTAGATTTAAATTTTAAGACTCAAATGAATAGCTTTCTGCTTATTCAAGTCCTCCCACCATACTTAAAGTTCCAAGGAAAGCACTTCTCTGGAAAGATTCCTAAATTCTCCCTTTTCTTCCTTACTCTAAAACCATTTAGAGTTTTGAGATTAGAATTGTGGATTGAAATCATGAGCATGAATGAGGATCATCTGCAGAGCTTGTCAAAAACAGATTGCTGGCCCTTCCTTCACAATGCTGACTCAGCAGGTTTCAGCGAAGCTCAAGAATTCATTTCCAAGAAATTTCAGGATGATACTCGTGTTGCAGATATGGGGGATTCACTTAAAGTAGAATAAAGAGAGACCAGATTTTCCTATAAGACATTTGTTGAGAAGAGAGAGAGGGGAGAAAGGGAGAGAAAGTGTGTGTGTGTGTGTGTGTGTGTGTGTGTGTGTGTGTGTGTGTGTGAGAGAGAGAGAGAGAGAGAGAGAGAGAGAGAGAGAGAGAGAGAGAGAAAGAGAGACAGATTTTGGCCTTTGACACTGGCTTCTAAACCCTTGAAATTTCTGCGTGATAAGAGTATACGTTGCGTTAATATGGGCTCCTCTGAACAAAACTGACAGATATGCTATTGAGTTGACAGAATGTGATAGTATTAGGGCAACAAATGATGCTGGAAAATTTGGTAATCTGTATGGAAAAAAAATAATAATAATATAGACAAACACCTTAAAAATTGTCACAAAACTGACACAAACATTATCTCAGAATGTGTCACAGACCTAAATTTAAAACTTGAGAATATGAAACTCCTAAAGATAACATATGAGAAAATCTAGATATCCTTGTATTTGACAATGACGCCTTAGATATAACACCAAGCAAATAATCTATGACAAACATAATTGATAAGTTGTACTTCATTAAAATATTCCATTCTGTGAAATACATTGTCAAAAGAATGAAAAGGCAATACACAGACTGGTATGAAATATTTTCAAAAGATTTATCTGCTGAGGGACTGCTATATAAAATTACACAAAAAACTCTTAGAACTCAACAGTAAGAAAATTAACAACTTGATTACAAAACAGGCCAAGGACCATAACACACATGCTTTACCAGAAAGATACACAGCTGGAAAATAAAAGCATATGAAAAGATATTCCTTATTATATGTTACCAGAGACATGAAAAATGAATCAACAATGAGATATCACTATTAAATCTATTACAATAACCAAAATCCAGAAAAATGATAATATCAGACATTGGTGAGGATATAGAGCAACAAGCTATCTTATTCATAACTGGTGGGAATGAAAAATGGTATAAATATTTGGAAGATACTTTAGCTGTTTCATATAAAACTAAGCATACTCTTACCATATGGTCCAACAATCATGTTTTTGTCATTTAATCAAAGAAGTTAAAAATTTGTGTGCACATATAAACATGCATGCTGATATTTATAGAAGCCTTATTATAATTATAACAACCTGGAAACAACCAAGATGACTTCAGTAGGTGAGTGGATAATTCAACTATGGCATATCCGGACAATGACATATTATTCAGTGGTAAAAAGAAATGTGCCATGAAAAATGTGGCACACCTTTAGATGCATATTTTACTTTTAATAAGTAAAATAAATCAATATGAAAAAGGTACATAGTGTTTGAACCCCACTATATGATATGACCCCACTATATGATATTCAAAAACCAAAATTATGAGCTAGTAAAAGGATAAGCAACTGATAGGTATTTGAGAGGAGGGAGATGTGAAAAGTTAGTGTACAAGATGTATAGGGAGTGAAACTACCCTATATAATAATAGAATGGTGGATACATACTACTATAATTTTGTTCAAACCTTTGGAAGGTACAACAAAAAATTGAACTTCATGTAAACTATCCCCTATATGTCTGTCAGCTTGTCAGGCTATGGGGGCTTGTGTATTGCTATGATGCTGAAAGCTATGCTACTGGTATGTCAGATACCATCAGGGCCACCTGTGGTGGACAGGGTTCAGCTAAGCTACCAGACTAAGAAGAGCTAGGGAGAAGGATTCTGTAGCCCACACCTGAAACAATTAGTCATTGAAAACTTTATGAATAGCAGAGAAGTACTGTCAAATATGTTTTTGTTGTTGTTAGGTACCATGGAGTCCAACTCATAGCAACCCTATGTAAAGTAGATCAAAACACTTCCTGATTCTGTGCCAGGTACATGATCTTATTTATGTTTAAGCCCAACTGTCAAATATAGTGCCAGAAAATGAGCTCCTGAGGCAGGAAGGCATTCAAGAAACGATTGGGGAGGAGTTGCCACCTCAAATTAGTAGTAGTAGTAGTAGTAGTAGTAGTAGTAGTAGTAGTAGTTAGGTACCATCAAGTAGGGTCCGACTCAGTGACCCTTTGTACAATAAAACAAAATACTACCAGACACTATGCTATGTCTGGCACTAGGTCAGTGTCTCTTTGTTTTTCACAGGTTTTTTTGATGGCTGATTGTTTTGTGAGTGGGTTGTCAGGTCCTTTTCTCAAGCCTACATCATCTGATATTCCCAGATGGTCTCCTATCCAAGGACTAACCAGATTTGACCCTGTTTAGTTTCTGAAATCACATGGGGTCAGATGCCAGGGCAATATTGCTCTAGACCATCTCAAAGTAGAGTCCACCTTCATGAAGGTAATGGAGTAAAGCCCCTGGGATCTTCTTTTGCTGATGTGGCACGACTTAAAATGAGAAGAAACAGCAGTTGCAAAATTGGGTTCAACATAAAAAGTTCATGTGCGTGGCATAGTGCTGAGTAGTGTTTTGTTCTGTTTTACATAGGGTCACTATGAGTTGGAGCCAACTCTAAGGCACCCAACAGCAAAAAATTATAAACTATGGACTCTGAGTGATATGATGTATCAACATTTCATAAATTGTAAGGGATGTACCACTTTGGTAAGAAGTGTTGATAAAGAAGGAAGATACATGTATACGCACATTTATGTATGGATGGATATATGCTTTCGATATTTACATCACTATATGACTGTAACATTATGTAACACTGCATGTATTACTTCTTTTTAAACTTTCAAGTTGGAAATAAAAAGAATGATAATGCCAGACACTATGGTACATGCCTATAATTCCTGAAACTTGGAAGGATGAGGCAAAGGATTGCAAGTTCAAGGCCAGAAGCAGCTCGAGAAATTTAGTGATATCCTGTCTCAAGATAAAATAGTATAAAAGTGTCTGGGCATGCAGCTCATTGGAAGAGCTCTTGCCTAGCACACAGAAGGCCTGAGTTCAATCCTCCAGTAGTAATGAAGAAAAGGAAGGAGGAGGAGGAGGAAGAGGAGGAAAAGGAGGTGAAAGAGGAGGAGGAGGAGGAAGAGGAGGAGGAGGAGGAGGAGGAGGAGGAGGAGGAGGAGGAACAGGAAGAGGAAAAAGAGGAGAAAAGAAAGCTCTTACTGAGAATGTCTCCAAATGAATATTAAAGAAATGATCAAATTAAGAAATCATGAATGGATCTTAATACTGGTATGGAGAGTCATCTAAATATTACCTATATGTAATGGAAGGGAAAAAATATCAAATAAACTTGGAGGATACTCAGAAAGGTTAGAAAGACAGGAAAAAATTAGGCAACATGGGTAGGAAAGGACTTTCACCCAGGTAGCTGGTCTGAGTCTCCTTAGCTGAGAATTCTAATACAACCAAATTGGAAAACTGCTGTGAGAACTCCCTGTATAGAATCCTGTGCTCCACTGGGTATATGACAAAACTGTATTATAGATTATAACTAAATTGTTACAGGCCTAGGTAATTTCCCTGTCTCTAAAAGTAGTAAGAACTTCCTTGACTACCCCAATCTAGGTATTTTAACAATGTTCGTCTTCCTATGCTGGATCCTTGGCTCCATCATAGAAATAAATGTCAAGATGAATCAGAGACTGAAACAAAGTTATTAAGTTTATTAGGTACAGATAAAGGAGAGACAGCTTCAGGGTAAAACACAGGAGTTTAGAGAGACAGAGGGAGACACCTAAGAAAATACTAGTACACATCTAAGACATGATAGTTGTGGAGTATTCAAGATTATATATATATGTATATATACATATATATATACATGTATATGTATACATGTATATATATATGTATACATACATATATATATACATGTATATGTATACATGTATATATATATGTATATATACATATATGTATATATGTATATAATGTACATGTATATATATGTATATATGTGTATGTATACACTATTATATGTATATATATTGTATAATATATATATTATATTATGGGCTGGAATTGAGCTCACTTGGTAGAGCACTGCGCTGTAGTCTCTGAGGTCATGAGTTCAATTCCCAGCACCACAAAAATGGGAGAAGGACCTGGCAATCCCCTCTCAAGGCAATCCCGAAACAGTCAGCCATTGAAAACCCTATGATGGTCACTATGAGTGGGATACTGACTCGATGGCAACAACAACAACAACATATTATATTATATATAATATAATATAGAGAGATATTATATATATAATCTGCCATGCTAAAATAATTGTAACCTTTCAAAATTGTAAGAATAACATAAAGAAATCCCCTATAACTTTGACAAAGATTCTTCAAATATACCCCATTGGCTTTGTTTATATTTTACTATATTTTGTTTCTATTTTTCTGTAATCACATAAAGATAAATATTTTATACCTACATATTAGTGTATATATGCGATATGAAATAACTGCCAGGTTGTGCTGCTTCACCACAGGCCCAAAACAACATGGATAAATTATTATCGACTGAAATCTCTGAAACCAAAAGCCAAAATAAGTCTTGCCTACTTCATGTGGTTTATCTTATATACTCTGTCACAGTAATGGAAAGCTGACTACCACAACTGCTTATAATATTGAAAGTAAAGAAATACAATGTAAATGCTCAGAAAGTGCTCTGGATTAAAGTAGACTAAAGAGGCATTCCAACTAAATGCAATGTTGATTCTCTCTTGGGCAAAAATGCCATTAAAGTATTATTGGTGCAATTAAAGATACTTAAACATGAAGTTTTAGGCAGGTGTGTAGGACAAAGGAACATTTTATCATTTTTATATGTTTTATTGTGGTTATTTGAGAATTTTTTTTATTCTTGGGATGTGCACATCAACATGTTTCAGAACAAAGGTTTAGAGTGTCTCCAATTACTTTTAAAAGAGAGAAAAATTGCTATATATATATATATATATATATATATATATATATATATATATACATGGTCTGCAGCTGTAGCCCTGCGGCATCCGATCCCGTCAGATCTCGGAAGCTAAGCAGGGTCGGGTCTGGTTAGTACCTGGATGGGAGACCGCCTGGGAACACCAGAAGCTGTAGGCTTGGGAGAAGGACCTGGCAACACCCTCCCAAAAATCAATCTGCCATTGAAAACCCTATGAACGGCAGAGAGGCACTGACAATAGTGTTTCCCTTGTTGTACAGAGGGTCACTATGAGTCGGATACCGACTCGATGGCACCTAACAACAACAACAACATATATATACATATATACATATATATAATTGTTATATATACACACTATATATGAGTAGAAAATATTAATTTTTTTGTAGTTACAGAAGAAGAATAACAAAATTATGGTAAAATGTAAACAAGTCCAATGGGGTATATTTGAAGAATCTTGGTCAAAGTTACAGAGGATTGCCTTATGTTATTCTTCCATTTTTGAAAAGTTAAATTTATTTTTCAAAATATAACATTATAAAAAAGAAACTGCATAATAGTGGAAACCAAGAAATATATTCTCTATTCAGAGTAAAAATACTTAGAATCTTCACAGTTAAAGGTTATTTTATTAAAGCATGTCAATATAATGTCATGAGTATAGAATCTTTGTTATAATTGACTTAAAATTATGAACTGATTAGAAAAGACATCAGTATTACCACTCAGAATCACAATATGTTCCTCAATTTCTTCCTGGTTGTCACTGTGATTTTAATATTATAATAACACTGGGGAATTTTGGATAATCATGATGTTAGGCTATTCAGAGTCCTATATATTTCTTATTGGTAGATACATAGACTCTCTCTCTCTCTCTCTCTCTCTCTCTCTCTCCTTCTCCCCCCCTTTCCTCCCCCTCTCACTCTCCCTATCACTCTCCCTCTGTCAATAAACATTGATGCAGAATTGAATCAGATAAACTTACCCTTTTACTTCATATATAATTTCTAAAAGTATGTAAGGGTTTTAAGATGCTTTATTGTAGGTAACAGAGAATGACTTTAAGAATTTAACTATCAGCAGTAATTTGAAGTATGACTTGAATGCCTCAACATTCTGCAGTTTAGCTCATCACTTTATTCCTCCTCATACTTTGTGTTGTCTCACTTTTGTCTCTTCCAATCACCAGTGGGGAAGAGACTCTTCAACCTCTAGGGATTATCTTTCAATAGTTTCTGTTTCTTCAATCTATCAAATGCCTTTTCTTAATCCTGTACATGATCCCATAAGAGGAATTGAGAATTGATGATTTCCATGAGAAGAGGTTTCACCTTACAATTGTTTTACAATTATCTAGAACCTAATTAATATTACTTTTGGACTAAAAATTCTGAGATGAGATGGGATTGGATAAAAGGGTGGAAAAATATTACCTGAATATAGACCCATGAAACTAAGTTTATTAGTTTCATAAGATGTGTTCTTTAAAACAAGGAGCTAGAACAAGTCTGTCTGCTATTTTAAAGAAGAATTTTAAGATGCTGGTTGCATTTAGGTTTATCCATCTGTAGATTTTTCTCTTTAAATTTACCCTTCCTTGAAGAGTTCATGAATTGGCTCATTTCTTAAAGGTCTTGATACCACTGAATACTGTTATAATTTCTTCTTTTGCACATTTATAATACAAGGGTATTATTATTTCATATGGTTTATCTGACTAATAATGAAAATAAACATTTCATGTACTTATGGACTTATTTATTATTTAATAATAACTAGCTTCTATGAGACATTTGCACATTTTAAAATTGGGACATACAATTTTTACAATTATTTTTTAAGATTCATCTTTACATATTATGGGGAATTGGTGTAATAAATGCATTGATGGCATCAAATTCAATTTATATTGATTACTCAGTATTATAAATTCATATTCATAAGTAAATTTAATCTGTTTCTATCTTTTTTACATATTTTTAAAATGACAGATAAAATTGTATTTATTATGCAATATAATGTTTTAAGGTACATAGTCTGTATTTGTGTTATATTTCTTTAACGTTTATATGTGTTTGCTAATATTTGCTGTTACTGCATATTTTTAAAAATTATCTTTCATCTTGATTTGGGAATCTACAACACAGCATATGAATTATCTTTTAAATTTACCTGATAAATTTAGGGGAACTTTGGCATGACTGGAAGATATATAAGGCCAATGCACTACAGAAATGGCAGGTATGTTCAGAAAAGTAATAGATTTTGGACTTTAAAATCATAAATGCCTAGGTTTAAAATATCAGATATGTCAATCTTTGAAATATCAGAGTATATCATTTATTGTACATAATGAGTTTCCTGATTAATGTGGATAGTATGGAATTTCAATATGTATGTCACATACAAAAGTTTTCTCATTATCATTGTTTAAAATTATTTTTATAGATTACCTAAGTAATGAGGCTGATATCATAAGTGGATTATTTCAAAACATAAGATTTATCACAAACTAGTTAATTAATTTATATCATCAAGTACATCAATCAAAAGGAAGAAATTATCATTACCTGGACAGACAAAACTAGTTTTTGTTCCAGAACAAAATATATTTGCTTAGTATACACATTAAAATCAACTAGTATTGCAACCATATATATATATATATATATATATATATATATATATATATATATATATATACATATACATATGTATATGTATATATATGTATATACATACATACACACACACACATATATATGTAGGGAATTATATATATAACTATATAACTATATATATATAACTATATATAACATATAGTTATATAGTTATATATATATGGAATTATTTGGACACCTCCAAGGTGGACTGAACACCCCCAAGGCTGAGGCCCACTTCATCCAGGAGAGGTCTGAGTCCTCCCCAGATTCTTTTCTGTTCCTACCACTTCTGGTTACCCTTAACCCAGGAATCTAGACTGGGACCTATTTGACTCCCTAAGAGTTAATATGGCTACCTAAATCCTAGTTCACTTTTCACCTACCTTATTCCTACCCCTCCCATTGAGTGATCTAAGATGGCCTCCAAACAACCCAGCTCTGGGTGGTCTTTTCCAGCCTTATTGGCGGCCCATAACTATCTAATTGGTTATTAAGGAAAGCTCAGTGTTTGGTCCAGTCTGCACCCAATCCCCCAATCATAAGTGCACTTTTCCAAGCCCTCACATGGAGAGCTACTCCTCCTGGCATGAGCTGCTCTCTGATTGGTTGCACCCTGATCATCACCCACACCTAGAGTGTATGTAAGTAGACTACCTATTACCTTAGATGTCTATTCATTTCTTTCTTCCTGATCTCCTTGACTCTGATTGTTACACCCTACACTGATTTCCCTGCTTGGGTCATCCAGACCTTCAATCAAGCTGTCAAGAGGCAAGACTCCAAGAGTCAAGAAAGAAGACCTCAAGTAAGCCAAGAAGAGCTCTCAATCCCCCCACCCCAGGGAGGAGGTGAGAGAAGAAGGTGACCAGTGAGAGGCAACATCACTGGACCATTGGCACAGCTACTTAGGACATCAGAGCTGTTTGTCATTTTGATATAGAGCTCTTATTCCATCATAGCAGCAGCAACCTGTGCTGCCTGCTAGAGAGCTACTATACAGAGCTGTAGGATCTTTATGCTCTTCTGCAAAGGAGTAGCTTAATAAAGTTCCGGTTTGTTGTTGAAGGCTCCTGAGGTCTTACTTGGCACCACTGATGAGTTCTTGCCCACTCCCAAGGGTCCCCGAGTGAACTGGTGTTGAGGTGAAGCTCCATGATCTTTTCCTAGGCCAGAGCAGACCCCAACATATATATATATGTATACACACACACACACACATATATGTGTGTGTGTGTATGTGTGTGTTTGTTTGTGTGTGCGTATATATATATGTATATGTGTATGTATGTGTATATGTATGTATATATATATCTATGTATGTGTATATATATGTATGTATGTATATGTATATATATATGGCCCAGAGGCTCACCTATCTTAGTCAAGATCTCTACCATTGAGCTGCATCCCCAGCCCCTTTTGTTAATTAATTTTTTTTTTTGAGACAACATCTCACTAAGTTGTGCTGACTGCCTCTCGGCTCAACCTTATGATCCTCTTCCCTACAACTCTGGGGTCTTTCGAATTAAAAATATGCACCACAGAGGTTGTCTATAGCCATACCACTCTGGTGTCCAATCTTTTAAGATTTCAGAAATTAAGCAGGGTTGGGCCTGATTAGTCCTTGGATAGGAGACCACCTGGAAACACTTAGTACTGTAGGTTTGAGACTAGCACCCAGAAGCCCACTCCCAAAACAATCAGCTGTTGGGAACCCTTTGAATATCACAGAAGCACTTACATGGTAATGAGCATGGCAAAGTGTTGGGTAGTGTTTCATTCTGTTGTACATAGAGTTGCTATGAATCTGACCTGACTCTCCAGCACCTAACAACAACAACATATAAAACATTAGTAAGTCATAAAACTGTACATATCAAATACAAAGTGATTGGATAAACCATTGAGAAAACATTTAAAAAGGAGAAACTCAAGTAGTGTCTCTGAAGAGGAGAAAAAACAATGAATTTAAGAAATATTTAATTACAGAAAATCCCCTGATATTTTACACTAGCCTTAAATGTGCATCAAAGCATTTTTAACAAGTTTTATTTTCTTCATCAAAACATAATTAAGGTTAATTATAGTACTTTAAAATCATAGGTGAAATTAAAGAAAAAATTAAATTACTCAGAGAACAACCACCATAAATATTTATATTTATGAATTGTCAAAACACACAGAAATATAAATTCATAAGCGTCTAAATATATCTTACAAATAATGCTGCTTTAAAAATGTGTCTTTTTTTAGTTTTGACCAAACAGCTAATTGTTTTGCATGTTGTTGTTGTTAGGTGCCCTCCAGTCCAGTCTGACTCATGGCAACCATATGTACAAAAAAATGAAACTCTCCTTGATTCTGTGCCAGGTGCATGATCTTTTTTATGTTTAAGCCCATTGTTGCAGACACTCTATCAATCCACGTAGTTGAAGGTCTTCCTTGTTTTCATTGACCTACCTCTCTCCCAAACATGAGGTCCTTCTCTAGGAATTGTTCCCTCCTTAAAACTTGTCCAAAATATGTCAGATGCAGTCTAGCCATCCTTGCTTCCAAGGAGCACTCTGGTTGCACCACTTGTAGGACAGATCTGTTGGTTCTTTTGGCAGTCCATTGAATGTCTCTAGCATCATAATTCAAAACCATCAATTTTTCTCCTGTTTCCCTTATTTAATGTCCAATCCTCACAACCACATGATGCAATTGAAAATATCGTGGATGAGTCAGGTCCACATTCATCTTCAATGTGACTTCTTTACTTTTCAACACTTTAAAGAGATCTTTTGCAACAGCTTTTCCCAATCCAATGTGTTGTTTGACTTCTTGACTACTGGTTCCATGGGTGTTGATTATAGAAACAAGTAAAGCAAAATCTTGGACAACCTCAATCTTTTTCCATTTACTGTAAAGTTGCATATTGACCCAGCTGTAAGGATTTTGGTTTTGCTGATGTTGAATCACAATCTATACCTAAGGTTGTGTTATTTGATCTTCATCAGTAAATATTTTAAATTGTCTTTAGTTTCAGCAAGCAGAGTGAGGTGTGTCATCTGCATAATGTCCTTTTTGAAATTTTAACAAAATAACTATTTATTTTGCAGGGAAATATCAAAGAGAGTGAATTTTAAAGTTAAATAAATAATCATATGCAGCTGGGCATGATGCCACATGCCTGTAATCCAGTGACTTGGCAGGCAGCGGCAGGAGGATCTTAAGTTTGAGACCAAAGGTAGTCTGTGTAATTTAGCGAGAATTTGTCTCAAAAAGTAAAAAATTTGGGCTGGGGGTGCAGCTCAGTTGTCCAGCACTTGCAAAGCATGCAGTGCAAGGCCCTGGGTTCAACCCCCAGTACCGAAAAAAAAAAAATGGCCTGGCACAGGACAGGGTGGGGTATGATGCCTGGATTTTAGAATTGGAAACCCTAGGGGTAAAATGTGTGCATCCTCTGAACTAATAACAATGCAACTTCCAGCAATCACATAGTTGTTTCTCATTTCTGTTTCTTCGTTGTTAAATTGGTTCATTGTGTTTGAAACTCATTGATATAATATTTTTCCATTGTTCTATGATTTAATCCTGTCCTATGGTTTCATCAGTTTATACTATTTACTTCTTTTTATACACTAAAAGTTACCTCAAATTGTTGGAAACTTCCAAAGTAATATTTGCTGCATGATGTAAATTTCTAAGTATTAAGTGGGTCTTATGTGTATATATACAAAACTGTTAACAATTACTTTCTGATAATATTCTTATAATTATTTTTCCTTCTTTGACTTTACCTATTTTATCTAAAAATCTAAAATTTCTCTGTACTAGTTTTTGATAAGGAGAATATATTTCATGATCAAACTGCATTTGGAAATCTTAAATAAAATACTAAATTAATTATGTTGGCTGTTACAAAGTTAATTAAGTTAGAAAAGCAACCATTTAACTCATACTGTATGCAGCACTTACTCAAAGTTTAAAAATGCAAGAAGTCAATATCCTTTACATTTTATTCTTTTGTATCAAAAAGGCTATGAAAAAAGTTTAAATGTAGACTTTATGTTTATATTACAATCATAAATAATACATATTTGTAACTTTTACTTTTTGAGATGATTTTGTGTTTTAACAAAATGATTCTTTTTAGTGAAAAAGGTCAATATTATAGAAAAATAACTATTATATGGCATTATCTAAAGTGGTTTTTGCGTTATAAAACATTTTCTTGCAAAGATTTCTATACAGAAATGGAATTTCTCCTACTTAGGTTATAATTCAAACGGATTATGGGATTTAGGTATATTTCTTTTGATACCTGCCAAAGAAGCTCTGCTTGGATAAATAGGGCCAAACTAGCTGATCTCCCTCCGTCTTTTTCTGATGGTCACTATGCATGAGAATTATAAATGAGAGGTATAACCCAAGGGTTCCTACTGTGAGGAGACTCCATCATCATCTGACTAACATGGCAATAATTTCTAAAGTGAAGGGCTTCAATACCTGGGGTTATTTTGGCTACATACCAAAGCCATCTTTGCTCACTAATCCCTGCTGGCAGTTGAAATGCTATAGTAAAAATATTGTAAAAATGGCTTTTATGAGAGACATTTATGTTTACCCTGAAGTTTAGAACACTTTCCTTTTTTCCAACACTTTTCTCCCATTAAATATTTCTACTTAGAATACTAATACTTATTTAGCATATACATAATTTAAATAATTCTATTTGTTGAATAAGTGATCAACTATTATTTGTCTTTTACCTTGTTAGGTTATAGATTCATATTAAGAATAATGCATAAATAAGAATCGTATGTGGCAGTGTAGTATGACAAAAGTGAATATCAATAAGCAACCTTTCAAATATCATCCTCTAAATACAACAAAACGTATAATCTGTTACAATAAAACTCCAAATAGTGAATATAGAAAGATCTATATAAATGAAAACATTATTAAGAGCATTTTGATAATAGATATTAAGGAATAACATGAATATGAAAAATACTGGACCATTTCTCTGTACTTACCTTAAAATAGCTGGTGATAAGTAAATACTTGCATCTAGAGATATGAAAGCGAGCTGACTAAAATAGCTTGCTTATCAAGACTAGTAGGTGCTTAAGACTACTTTAAAACCCTTACCTCACTTTCCCTATCAATTCAAAGTCACCTTATCATAAATGTGACCTAGTCTTAGTTATATCAATTACAAATTCTACCTTAATATCATTCAACTCTAGTTTTCAACTCTATAAATATCATCCTCTAATTTTACGTTCCAGAGACAAAGTTGATAGTCCGTCCTTATTGTAACAAATTTAATGAGGTTAGATTTATAAACTCACCAGATTGTTCTGTTAGTCTTTCTAGAAGGCAAAAGTCAATAGTATCAAAGCATTTGAAACATTGTGCAGGATTAAAGGACTAAACATTATATGGGAGGTCTAGTTCCACAGATGCAGCCTTAGAGAATTACCCAAGTTTAGTCTATATACATATTTAATTAGAAGAGTGTGAATTATAATGCTACATAAACAAGTAACATCACAGGGATTTTCATTTTAATTAGTGCATATTTATAGGGTGGAATGCAATAACATTGTGAAAAATGAGGTAGTGTAATCAAAAGGAGGGAAAAATGATCATCAAAATACTTTTTTACCTTCCATTCCATCCAGCTCTCTCCTTCCCAATTTTATCTATTTCAATAAAGAGCATTAATATTTGTTTTGTTCCTCTGGGTTCCAAAACAAGGGATTATTTTGGCTTTGTTTTTCCTCCACTCTCGTAGTTTGTCTCTAGTTTACTCATTGTTTTAATTACAAAACATACATATGTCCCCTCTGTTGTTTTTTCTTTCAAATTGTATTTCCTTTTTATTTTTATTTTCCAGGACTGGGAGACTGAACCCAGGTTATCGCACATGCTAAGCGCTCTACCCCTGGGCTGCACTGCCAGACACTTTTATTTTTTATTTTGAAACTAGGGTTCACTAAGTTTCACAGATCATCTGTGGCCTAAAACTCAGGATCCTCTCACCCCAGCCTCCTGAATCACTGGGATTACAGATGTGCATCACAGTTGCTTGGCTTTTACTTTTTTATATAGACAAACAGATGCAATCCAGTACATACATGTTTTTAAAATAAACAATAATAATTATCAAGAAAGAGTTTTTAGTCAGTCTTGTTGTTGTTAGGTGCCGTCGGGTCGGTATCTGACTCATAGCGACCCTCATAGGGTTTTCAATGGCTGACTGTTTCTGGATTGCCTTGGGAGTGGATTGCCAGGTCCTTCTCCCAGTCAGTTTTAGTTCATCCTTAATTTATCAAGTAATTGGGGTAAGCATCTATTGAGCTAACCAGAGAGGAAAAAACAAAAGCCAAAACAAAACCAAGACACTTTTAAATTTATGATGGGAAGTAGTTTTAGGACATCGAGCAAGGAATTCTTTTATGTTAGTCTCCTACCATCTCATAAAAGGGGAGGTGGAGATAGCCTCCCTTGATAATTGATTTAAAAGGAATGGCTTCCAGGTCCTTGAGGTAGGCATTCCTAGACTGCAAAACTCAGATTAAAAAAAAATGTTTTAGTCTCTAAAAATCTACATTTCAAACTCACACTTTCATATGTACAAGTTTTCTAATGCAAATTTTCTGACAAAAATTAAAGAAGGAAAGAAAAATCTTTTATTTTCATCAGGATAAACTAATCCTTTTAATTTTAAATTGTATTTGTATCAGCATCTTCTTGATTGAGCTATTATTTCTAAGTATATATATTGTCTTAAATTGCCCTAATTACTGTCTAGTAATTATTTCCTTATTGTACCTTTAAAATTTATAATTTTTTTTCAATTTATTATTTATATTTCATTCCCTAAACTGAAAGTTTCATTAAGACAGTCTATTGTGCTTTGTTCTTATAAGTTACTAACTTGTCTTTACATCAAAAATAAAGATGCATAAGGATAAAATGGAGAAACTACAAAGAGAAACTAAAGATCTAAAGTAGTAGAGAGATGTATCACTTTCTTGGGTGAAGAGATTCAATATTGTTGACAGCAATTCTCCAGAAATTGATCTATAGGTTTAATGAAATCTCAATAATAAAACTAACACTTTATTTGTAGATATTAACAAGCTTATAAAATTCATAAATAAATTCAAAGGACAAAGAATAGCTTCAATAACTGAAAAAGAACAAAATTGAATGACTAACATAGCTGAATAAGTATAAATCATCCTCAAAGATAGCTTAATGTTTTTTCTGAATTTGAAGGTAATTATTAATAAAATTATTTTAAAATTTTTTCTCATGTAGTATTTTGTTATAATTATTCTTTTTTCAGTGTCATTATAAAGTGGATGCTAAGCATAAGGGGGTTGGGGTTTAGCTCAGTTGGTAGAGCACTGCTCTGCAGTCTCTGAAGTCCAGAATTCAATTCCCAGTCCCGCAAAAATGGGAAAAGGACATGGTAATCCACTCCCAAAGCAATCCCTAAACAATCAGCCATTGAAAACCTAATGAGGGTCTCTATGAGTCAGACGCAACTCTAGGGCACCAAACAAAAACAACAACAACAACAACAACAAGGATAAGATGTGACTGACTGGACCAGGACCAAAAATAATTCAGAACTAAATGATCATTTACACAGTCAGTTATTGGGATCCATCAACCTATAGATTAATTTTATTGCTTCCACATCACACTCCATTGTATACTGCATTGACATTAGATCCCCAATCATCAAACAATGCATTATAAAAATACATAAATGGATACTTCAAAGAGCTCTTCTCTATCGTTCTCACCTCTCATTACTTTTGTACCTGGATATCTTGTTGGTTTTATTTTAGGCAATGTGTTTTAATATTATAACTTATTTGTTGGTTAAAAACGGTTCTACCAGTGATTTTTCCCCAAAATCCTCTGTTGTGAGATAATCTGAAATTTGTCATTTTGAGTGAAATCCACATTTTTTACAGTGATGTGGGAAAAGAAGGGCACTTTTTGGAACAAGTTCACTATATGAAGTTAGCATTTAAACAGAGGGAGCTATGATCTGTATCCTTAAAGGGGCAGCAATTTCTACATAATTTATTTCTACATAAATTATTTGTAATTCTTCTGCACCAGTGATTTATCTGTCTTTCATTTATTTATGTATTTCATCATTTGCAATAAATATCAAATATTTATTTTGTGTATTGTATTATCTAAAACTAGTTTCTTTTGTGAAATGGTTTTAAACTGTGTTATCTGAATCTCTTTCATTTTTTCTCATGTCTCCTTGATTTACCAAATCTCTGTATGTATGTGTGCATTTCTTTTGAGCACTTTCTTATTCTCTGATGCTATATAACACAAGATGTTCCCAGGTCATTTAGTATATTTCCTTCCCAAGTCCAACAATGAGCCATTCACCCAAGCAGTGCTCAGTAATTTTTATCGAAAAATTGTATGAGAAGCAAAGAGGTAGATGCAAGATGTGTTCATTGCTATTAGGATGTCATTGTTTACAGGTTTTTGAACTGAAAATAGAGACATATGTAACTTCATTTGTGTATATAAACACATAAATAATTCCAATATAAGCAGCTGTATAGATACTAAGCTAAATATGAGTTTATATTTATGTCTCCAACTCTAATACATTGTCACATGAATCATTCTAGGCCTCATCCTTTATGTATCTGCAACCTATCATTGCAACAGTAAGAAACATGGTTCTTACTACCTGACATCTACTTGTGTAATTATCCAATTCCTGTACATATATAGAATGTTTTAGAATTTCTAACCTACATCCCCATAGGATACAAGTTCTTAATTAGATATGGTGCTTATGTAAAGTCCTTTTGCCTTCATCTCAAAGATTTCTTTCCAAATTTACTTAGGTCAGCATCTTATTTCTTTAACTCAATTGAGGTTATTTTATGCACTTCTAATACACTTAGCCTTTTGCTCACGTTCTGATTTACATTCTGTTGTTATTGTTGTTGTTGTTAAGTGCCGTCAAGTCGGTATCCAACTCATAGCGACCCTCTGTACAACAGGGGAAACACTATTGTCAGTGCTTCTCTGCTGTTCATAGGGTTTTCAATGGCAGATTGATTTTTGGGAGGGGGTTGCCAGGTCCTTCTCCCAAGCCTACAGCTTCTGGTGTTCCCGGGTGGTCTCCCACCCAGGTACTAACCAGGCCCGACCCTGCTTAGCTTCCAAGAACTGACGCGATCGGATGCCACAGGGCTACCACTGCAGGCTTTCGTTGTTATTGTTGGGAGTCATCAAATCAAGTCCCACTCATAGTGAGCCTATGTATAACAATGAAACACTACCCAACACTGTGTTATGCACACAATCTTTTTATGTTTTAGTCATTATTGCAGCCACTGTGTTTCTTCTCATTTTGAGTCATGTCACTTCAGCATATTAAGGTTCCTGGGACTCTATTCCATTCCCATCATCAAGATTGACTCTATTTAAGGAGGCAAATCTCATCCATTCATCTTCTGAATGCCTTTCAACCTGGGGGGCTCATTTTTTGGCACTATATTTGACATTTCTTCTCTGTTATTCATAGGGTTTTCAATGGCTAATTTTTTCAGGAATGGGCTGTAGAGTCCTTCTCCCTAGTTCATCTTAGTATGGCAGCTCAGCCAGAATGTGTCCACCATGAGTGCCCCTGCTGGCATCTGAAATACCAATGGCATAGCTTTCAGCATCACAACATGCAAGCCTCACAGCACGATAAACTAACAAACACACAGGGCTACATTCTGTAGTCCCTCAATTTTCAGCATAATTTTAAAAAGTTTTGCATATGTTAGGTTTGTTTTATAAATTCTGTGAGTTTTGATAAATGCTAAGTTATATTATCATAAAAATATATTGTATTCCAGTGATCTATGTGTCTAAACTTTCACTATAATCACTATTCCCAGTATCTTACTTGTGGTAGCCTGCTTATAATTTTTAAAATTAGGTAATGCCAGTTATTTAACTTTATACTCCTTTATGTATATCTAACTGGCCACTCTATGTTTTTACTCTTTTATATAAACATTAGAATCAGAGTTAATATCTACAAAATAGATTACTGTAATTTTAATTAGATTTGCTTTGAAACTATAGAAAAATTTGTGAAGAATTCAACTCTAAATGTTGGCTCTTTCAATCCATAAACACAGAATGTCCATTTATTTAAATTTTAACTTATTTTTATTAAAGTTCTGCATATAGATCCTATATGTATTTTGTTAGAATTTTTACCTCAGTATTTAGATACTAATGTAAATGTACATTGAATTTCAAATTCCAGTTGTTCATTGTATGTATATAAGACATTAATTAATTAATGTAGTGGTATTGGGGAGTTGAACCCAGGGTTGCTCACATTTTTTCCAAATTCTCTGCCACTGAATAGCATCCCAACCTATTTATTTATTTATTTATTTATTTATTTTTATTTTGAGCTAGGGCCTCACTAAATTATGCAGGCCACCACTGGCCTGGAGCTCAGGATATTGGCTTTTCCACATTGACCTTGTAACTGCTACTATATTGTAATTGCTTGTTACTTCTAAAAATTTTTATTGTTATTGTGACTTTTGGTTCTTTGAGTTTTCCGCCATAGATGATCATCTCATCTGTGAATATGTACAATTTTATTTCTTTGCCATCTATGGCATAATTAATTAATTAATCCATTCATTTATTGTCATATTTTACCAGTTATACCTTTTATTATAGTGTTGAATAAAACTGGTCCAAATGTTAGGGAGAAAGCATCTCAGTTTTCACTGCTAAATAAAGGAGGACATGATTTTTTCAAATAGATTTTTTTAACTGAGTTATGTGTGTTATCCTCAATTTTTGGTATACTGGGTGGTTTTGTTTATGAATGGGGATTGTTTTTTGTGAAATGTTTTTTCTTCATCAAAGGATATAATTACAAGAACTTTGTTCTTCAGCTTGTTGAGCTGGTTTGCAATGATTGTTCCACTATTTCTTGGGCACTGATTATGCTTGAAATATGCTGTCCATGGTGGTGGCTTTTTATATCAAAGAACTTAATTGGTTTAACTTATAAAGGAAGACTCAAGAGAGACTGATACATTTGTTGAAAGGCAAAAACAAGTTTAGGAAATGTATTAGTGTAAGAGGTAAAACATCAAGATCTCTTCCAGACCACATCATGTCATATGTCCTGTTTTCAGAAATGAATATGGAGAACTTTACATATTCACCACACAAAAACAAAATTCTAGAATTTTTCCAAAGAAATTCTTTGTTTTGCAGCATTACTTCTTTCAAAGTATTGCATAATGAAACGTCCACCACCAGAATAGAGTGGGGTTGTGTGGTAGACACGTATAAAGTAACTAGATCAAACACACACATGAAATCCACCAGGAATGGGAGACTATAGGTAACTAAAGTACTTGAAGGGCACCAATTTGTGGCAGTGCCAGGCAACAGTGTGTTAATCCCGAAGGAACAGCACATTTGGGCACACTTGGATCCAGAATGACATGTGTTCCTATCCATTAACCTACACTCTAGATCTCCTAAGTCTATTTTGCCTGTGCCTTATCCTAATTTTATCATCTGAACATTAGTATAAGTCTCACATTTATCTAATCTACCACTATGAATACATTAGTAATCATAAAAGCCTCCTTTTCATTCACTTTCAGTTGCCTACAAGTATATCACAAAATTCTGTTGTACCCTTAGTTTATGAGTCTTTCTTTCTGAGATGTTAATTGATTTTTTTTCTGTTCACAAATAATTAATGTTTTGTATATCAGAAGTCAGTTTTTGGTATTCTTTCTTTTTCTACCTACATTTACTGGATCATCATTTGATTCAGTTAGATGGATTTATAGTTAAATATTTGCTAAGAATCCCAATGTTATATCTTCAAGTTGGCTATCGATTTGCAACTTCAGATACATAGGACTAATTGAATACTTATATCTTCACTAAGATAGCTAAAAGATACCCCAAACTCATACACAAATATGCCTGCACACAAACACACACACTGAATGATCTCCACTGAAGTTGATGGAAACTCCTTTCTTAGAATGGCTCAGGCCATAAGCTTAAGCTTTGTGTCACCATTTATTGTCTATTTCTCTCATATCACATTTAATCTATCATGAATTTCTATTGGCTTTACTTTAAAAATGTATCCTGTTATAATTATCTTCTACACTCCTGAAACTATGATTTAATCCATTTTTGTCTCATATAGATTTACAAATGGCCTTCACGTTCTCTGTGCTTCTACATTATACTAAACAGTCTAATATCAAGAGAAGTGAGTATGATCTCTTTTCATATAGAAGTCAGATCATGCTACTTCCCTATTTAAATCATTCAATGCCTTCATTTTTTTTTTTTTTAATTTAGCAGGGTTTTCCTATGTATCTCAGACTGGCCTTGAACTTGCAATCTTCCTGCCTTGGCCTCCACAGTGCTAGGATTACAGGCATGCCCCACCATATCTGGCATGCCTTCACTTTTTATTCAGAATAAAAGGAGAAATCCTAAAAATAGCCTCTGATCCTCTAAAGTATATGACTCCTGTTAGGTCTCTGACCACTTCCCTTCTATCTTATGTCTACATCTTCTGTCACTATATCTGCTCTGTTATTTTTCAAACACACAAGTCACAGCCCACTTCAGGTGTTTTGCACCAATTTTTCCCTCTGTCTGGATTGATTTTTGTTCAAGTATTTGCACATGAAGCATTTGTTTAGTGAGACCTGTCCCCAACGTCTTATGTAAATTGCAATGTACTTTTCATTGTCAAATTCTTTATTTCTCTCACCCTACTCTGTCTTTTCCATGACATATTTTAACATGCCATGAAATTTAGTTGAATTCTGTTTATATTTCTGTCCTTCTACCACCACACTCATTTCTATATACAGTATGTATTAATAAAAATCATGGATTATTTTATTTAACATATCATTCAGGACACGGGAAGCACTACCTACACATGGTAAACACCCAACTGATAACTGAAAAAGTCATACTATTTAATAATAAAATATAGAATGTCTAGCACATTCATAATCATAATGTTTCCACACTTTTGAAAGAATAGAGTGATAGCCAAGATAATGTTTCCTGATTTGATATCCTAGACACAAGCATGTATTCTAAGGAGGACTTGCTCTTAAAAAGGGAAAAAAATTCCCTAATATAAATGAAAATAAAAGTAAGGGTAAAAGAAAACAAAGGCTTTTACTTGTGAAGGATTTGTGAACATTTCCAAACATTCCGTAAAACCAGTCAAGCTGATACTAATCTGATGATGTTTATTCCAAAATTTAACCTCTGTTTACATAGACAGATCACCAGTTGATTCAGTCACATTAATGGACGACAAAAGCAAAATGTGGAAAATTTTCCCTTTGGAAGACTGAACACATAGGAGTATTTCAACAGGAAAGGCCATATAAAATTAGGATTTCATAGGAGTGCAATAAGGTAATGATTTCTCTGAGAAATTAATTTTAGATATTAATGAGATACAGGACTTCCAGACTCCACTCCATAGATCCCGAAGTTACAATCACATTTTTTATAGTGTTATGTTTAACAGAGTATTTTTTTTTTTAAAGTCCTCTAGAAACACAACATGGATTAATAGTTGAGAAATTTCTTGGAAAACAATTAAAGAGGCTTCCAATCCATCATTTTTAGAATTTAATAAAACAGAAAGTACTAGTCCACAGAGACTTTCACATAAGGACAGAAGCACACATACAAACCCAATTAATTACAATTACAATGAAGAGGCTTCTTGTGATTGGTGTGACACCAGCTTCTATAGAATTCTTGAAGCCATCAGGACAATGAAAAGATCTTCAGTAAGATCTCATCTACCTCTGTAGGGAATCACAGTAAATGATCACAATAGTTCTAAGTCTATTCTTAGCTTACTCACACCATTTCTCTCTACACCTTGACCTGAGCACTATCTACTATACACGCACACAGGATTTATACACCTATAGTACACACACACAACTTAATCTCATCTAATTAGCCAAGAGAAAACTTGTATGCTACCAATTTGCATGATTCCTTGTGCATCTGTATATCTAATATTTTGTCTATTTTCAGTATTTCTTCTAACCCATAACCACTCTTGTATGCCGTCTATTATGCCATTTATAAAATTCCTTTGTCATCTAAATGTCTTATATCTTTGTCTTTTGTTCTAATGGAAATCTGAATCTCCTGAGGAGCTAAACTCTCCTTGCTATAGATCTCATTTCACTGGACCTGAAGGTGGTACCAGATCTATCCTTGTTCCTCGTCACTACTTTCAAACCATTCTCCCTTCTAAGAAGAAAAAGAAGACAGAGGAGGAAGAAGAGGAGGAGGAGGAGGAGGAGGAGGAGGAAAAGGAGGAGGAGAAAGAGGAGGAGGAGGAGGAGGAGAAGAAGAAGAAGAAGAATTACATCACATTTCATGTTTGTACTATACTGTAGACTTCATTGTTGCTATTATATACTATCCTAAGTTAAATTTTGAGTTAATAAAATTTTAAGTTACCTCCCTTTTGAAGAGTTATGGAGAAATAAGGTAGATTCTTATTAAACATAAATTATATGCTCTAATAACTGGCTTTCCCACTTAATAATATGTTGTGGTAAGTATCATAAACACCATACATCTTTTCTTTAAAAAACAAGACCTTGTTATGTTGCCCAGGCTGGCCTTCATCTCTGGGTTTGGTTAACCCTCCCACCACAGCCTCCAAAGCAGATGAGAGTAGGTGTGCTGCATGGCTAGCTTACATCATCCATTTTAATGGTTGTATACTATTATAATGTGTGGAATATATTCATATTTTCAATCAATTCCAGTTATTTTAAAATATTAATATTAAAAATGTTTTAAATTATTTTAAAAATCAAACATACAGATTCATACTCTTTGATTTTTGAGGACTTGAATAAAATATATTGAATTTTACTTTACAACTTAACTTTTTAATTCTCGTGGCATGTATATGTATCCATATGTGTGTATGGATATGGATATATGTGTATGTATTTATATATATACATATAAATAGACATATATATGTCTATATCTACTCTAGACTACAAAATCCCTCAATGAATTTATAAAAGGAAATATTTTAGAGGATTCATTCCTTGATCATCAAATATTTAACCTAAAATTTGGCTTTCAAAATGTATAAGGAAGAAAATATTTACATGGAAAAAATTCTGTTAAATAATTCTTGGGTCTAAGAATTAATAAAACCTCAGTGAAAGAAACAATAAAAAAGAGAACATTGTATATCAACTCTTACAATATTAAAAATAAATCATAAGATAAAGAACACTGTAAACTAGGCATTGTGTTCATGGAGTTTAAAAAAGAAAAAAGAGAAAAATAAAAACATCAAACAAACCTAAAGAAAGTAGGAATGTCACAACGATATAGAAACCCAGACTTCAGATCTTGCCTGAACTCTGCACTTTGTATTTATAATTAAAATTGAGTTAAATTAAAAAAAAAGTGTCCTTGAAAACCATTTGACTAACTCGACATGGTCGTGCATGCCTGTAATCCTAAAGACTCGGGGTGGGGGAGCAGGGCAGAGTCTGAAGGATCACAAGTTCAAGACCAGAGGCAGTTTGTGTAATTTAGGGATAGCATGTCTCAAAAAGTGTAAAAAAAAAAAATGGGGTGAGGGTCCAGCTCAGTGGTACAGAATTTGCAAAGTGTGCAAGCACCAGGCCCTGGGTTCCACCACCAGTACCACAAAAAAAAAAGAAAAGAAAAGAAAAAAAATCATTTGAACTATTCCAAAGCCTCTAATAAATATTATGCTTTTACCCTTTGCCAAATGTACCACAAAGATGTTGCCATCTATGAACCATTACAATTCTAAACTTCAAAGTATTGAATGTCATAGGAAACATGCTGAAGAAAGTCTACTTTGTCAAAATGTCCTACTTCTCTACAGCAAGCTTTTGGAAAACTTGTAAATGAAAAAGCCAGCATCATATGTAAGACAAATAGAACATTCAAGGGAACATTTTGGAACACCTTGTAAACTATAATCATCAAATCCCTCTTGGACTCCTGCCTGTATTTTGGTGATTTGGAAGCAAGATGAAAGTAGATAAAATGTTTATTACAAGAGGGTGCCTCTGCTATACATAAAGGGAAGTGTAAACTTAGCTCTCTGATCCTGCCATTAGTCTTTTTAATGAATCTGAGCCACAACCTTCCTGAGATAACATCATTTTTTTTTTCTTTCTTTCTTTCTTTCTTTCTTTTTTTTTTTTCTGATACTAGAGCTTTAAGAAGCCTAAAGGAATCTTGCGGTATTTTTTTTTTTTTTTAGCATTTTATTAAACATCATCCTACAAATAAGAGAAAGCTTAAGGAAAAGGATTAGAGAGGCTTATTCAACACTCTCAAATAAAGAAAATCCCTTTCTTACTGCCAGATATATTAAACTCTTGATCTTGCAATTGCATGAAATTGTTACTGGTATTATATCTCTGCCAATTAAATATAGTACTGGGAAAATGATTTAACCAGCTCTCTTTTTCAGTGTCATTCAAGAACACTAATTAGTGTGAAATGTGTGTTTCTTTTGTAAGTGATGCTGATCATCTAGGTTTTATTCACATGCATCATTAGAAACTCATTAATATGAGAGTCTTTTCAGTTTTCATGGGTTTGGGGGAAGGTACTATTCAGACACTTGTGTCCATAAAAATATTTGGATTAAGAATATTTGGAATACATCACCTTCCAACATCAGACAATACATTTTCAGTGTTATAAGCAATTGATTGCATTTCTGCTTATATTTCAAAGGTTCCCACTTTTCATAACATAGTTTTACTTCTTATTTCATTTATAACCATTATCAACAGATACAATTTTATTTTGTATCATCTTCTTATAAGGAAGGAAAACATATAATGGATTGCCAGATCCTTCTCCTAAGCCTGCAGCACCTGGTGGTCCCAGATGATCTCCCAACCAAAGACTATCCATCCCTGACTCCTGAGATCTGATGTGATCAGATGTCACAGTGGTACCGCTGCACCTATTAATCATTTCCATTTTATTGTTTGTTCTAATTATAAATACAGTGGTTTGAAATAGTAGATTTTTAAATTCTGTAGTGGGTTACGAAGTATAATTTGGGAAGTATTACTTTCAAACTCACATTTTCTTATTTTATGCAAAAACTCATTGTCCTATCCTTTCATTGAATCTCAATTAGTTCCTGGATGGTCTACAGTATTTTATGGTATAAGCATGCCATGATCAAACAGATTACTCTCAGCCTGAGGCTAAGGAGTTGCTCTTACATATTCTCAACTCTGTCTAATACAATAATGGAGATATAGAGACTAACTGGTGACATATATGTGCCCAACAGACCCAAATGATGTTTTTACCTTTGCCTTCTATGGGCTAATTCAGTGCAAGTACTCATTTCTTCAGTAACTTTCTAGAATTAGGCCTACTTGTTGGGAAGTTGTGTGTATGATTTTGATTCACTAAGTGGTATGAGATTCAAGAGAGTTCTGATCTTTGAGTTCTGATGTCACCAGGTAGGTTAGGCTTTTCTTGTTTGTTTTGTTTTTAAACATTACTATTCCTCTATTTTATGGGATATTATAATTCTTGTAGCAATAATATTGAAAAATTATGATTTTTTTCATATGATTTTTTCCATATGATTTTTATGTCTATGAAGCTTGATAATCCTTAATTTCCTGAATTTGTACAACAAATTTTGAATGAATTAGATGAAAAATATGAAGATTTGAATGATATGGATGATAGTGCTTCACAGTTCCAAAGTGGCTGCATGGCTAGGACAAGGACTTGAGACCATCAGATGCCTTTTGAGGCTCTATAATGCTTTTTAGTAAAAAACAGTTTATAAATGTCTCTTGCAATTTTATTAATGTACTAAATGCCAAAATTACAAATTACAAACTGAAAGCAAGCCATAGATATGAGGGACTATAGTAGTATTTAAAATAAATTCAGTATAAATATAAAAAATGGGTAATTTGAAAATAGAATATAAAAATAAATGATGCAAATTTTTTAACAAAAGCAAGTGACTTTTAATATTAGCAAAAGTACACATCAGAATAAAAAATTATTGGGACAAAGAGATGAATTACTTAAATATAAAAAAATGCATCCCTTAGGACGATGTATCAATCCTAAACGTGTTTGCTTAAAAAAAGAGTTTAAATATATATGAAGCAAAAATTGTTAGAGCCAAAAAGAAAAACAGATAAATCCATAATTATAACTTGTTACCTCAACACTTCCTATCTCAGTAATTGATCTAAGTTTAATCAAAAAATTATTAATGAACTAGAAATTTTGAGTAAGAGGTTCTAAATAATATTTATGTTGTTAGGTGCCATTGAGTCTGTATCCGACTCATTGCAACCCTAGGTATAACAGATGAAACACTATTGTTAGTGCTTCTCTGCTATTCATTGGGTTTTCAATGGCTGATTATTACTACTATTATTATTTTGAGTGCATTCCAGGTCCTTCTCCTAAGCCTACAGCACCTGGTATTCCCAGACAGATTGTCTCCCATCCAACTACTAACCAGGGCCAACCCTTTTGGAGATCTGAGGAGACTGGACACCACAGTGGTACAGCTGCAGACAAATGATATTTATAGAACAATCTACATAATAACTTTAGAAGGTGCATTTCCTCTCAAGCACTGTGGAATAGTCACCAAGGTAGACTGTGTTGTAGCAAAAAAGAACATATTAAAAAATTATAATTGAAATCATGTAGAATATAATCTCTTACCAAAAATGAATGAAATTAGAAATTATAACAGGAAAATATAAAAATATATATAATATTGAAGTGTATTTGGAAGTATTTTATTAAAGACTATTGTGTCTAGATTCACCATGGAAATTTGTCTGTAGTTTTCCTTTTCTGATGTATCTTTATCTGGTTTTGGTATCAGGGTGGTACTGACTTCATAGAACGAGTATGGTAGTGTTCTTTCTGTGTATACTTTGTGGTATAGTTTGAGGATCATTGATGTTGATTCTTTAAAGGTCTTTTAGAATTCAGCAGTCCTTGGCTTTTCTTTTTTGGAAGACTATTACTATTCAATCTTGCTATCTGTTATAGATGTATTTATGTTGTTTATATCATCTTGACTTAGTTTTGGCAAGTTATATCTGTCTATAAATTTATCTCCTGTAGATTTCCTATTTTTTGGAATATAACTTTCCAAAGTATTCTCTAATAATTCTCTGAAATTTTTGGTGTCTGTTGTAATGTTCCCCTTTTGATTTCTAGTTTATTTTAATTTGAGTGTTCTCTCTCTCTTTACTTTGGTTAGTTTGGCCAAGGGTTTGTCAATTTTATTTTTGTTTTTGAAGGACCAGCTCTTTGCTTCGTCAATTCTTTTAATTTTTCTTTTAGCTTTCTATTCATTAATTTCTGTTCTGATCTTTATTATTTTTTCTTTCTGCTGGTCTAGCGTTTTGTTGTTTGTTGTTTTTCTAAGAACTTGAGGTACATCATTATGTTATTTGTTTGAGACAACTCTAACTTTTTAATGTAGACACATATTGCTATAAACTTCCTGCTTTCTTGTAGCCTGAATGTATATGTAGGTTGTATATTCATTCTCATTTGATTCTAAGACTTTATTTCCTTGCTGATTTCTCCAACTACATATTGAGCATTTAGAGTGTGTTCGATCTGCATGTATTTGTACTACTTCTGTAAATTCTCTTACCCTTCATTTCTAGTTTTATTCTATTATGGTCTGATAAGATACATGACATGTTTCAATTTTTCTGTATTTGTTAATACTTGATTATGGCCTAAAATGGTGTCTATTTTAGGCAAAGTTCTATAGACTGCTGAAAAGAATGTGTATTCTGTTGTTTCTATGTGGAATAGTCTACATATTTCTATTAAGTCCATTTGATTTGTTGTGATGTTTAACTCTGAAGATTCTTTGCTGATTTTTTGTCTGAATGTTCTATGTATTGATGAGAGTGGGATGTTAAAGTCACTTACTATTATTGTATCTGGATCTATGTGTTCTTTTAAATCTAGTAGTGGCTTTTTTAATTTTTTTGTGAAGATGGATGCACTGATGTTTGGTGCATTGATAGTTATAATTGCTATAACTTCCTCATTATTATTTCTCTTATTAATATGTTGTGGCTTCTTTCTTTTCAGGCTAGTTTTAATTTGGAATTCAATTTGTCCTATATAAGGATGGCTACTCCTTCTTTTTCTTGGCTCTTATTTGCATGGTATATCAATTTCCATCCTTTCGCTTTCAGTGTGGATGTTCTTGACAATGAGATTTGTTTCTTGTAAACAGTAGATTGTTTTATCTTGTTTTTTAATCTAGTCTAGTAATCTATGTCTCTTATTTTAAGAGTTAAGACCATTTACATTTAGGGTTATTACAGAGAGGTTTGCTGTTCTTATAATTGTGTTGAGTATCTTCCTTGTTCATATACCTTTCTTTCTTTTCTTCTTTATTAATATTAAAAGTTTTATTTTTTTGAATTAGTCATAACTTATTATTTCCTATTTCTCTTTAGCTTGTGTGTTACTCCCATGAAGTTTATTGTTTTTATAGTGGAGGCTGTATTCTTTTTTATCCCTTAGTGGGTAGAATTCCTTTAAATATCTACTCTAATGCTGGGTTGCCTGCAGCTGTAGCCCTGTGGCATCAGATCCTGTCAGATCTTGGAAGCTAAGCAGGGTCGGGCCTGGTTAGTACCTGGATGGGAGAACGCCTGGGAACACCAGAAGCTGTAGGCTTGGGAGAAGGACCTGGCAACCCCCTCCCAAAAATCAATCTGCCATTGAAAACCCTATGAACAGCAGAGAAGCACTGACAATAGTGTTTCTCGTGTTGTACAGAGGGTCGCTATGAGTAGGATACTGACTCGCCGGCAACTAACAACAACAACAACAATGCTGGGTTGGTGGTCTTGTATCTCTTTAATGTGTGCCTTTCTTGGAATATCTTTATTTTTCCATTTATTTTACAGGGTAACTTTGTTGGATATAGTATTCTTGTTTGGCTGTTATTTCCTTATAGAGCATTTATCAGTCCAAGCTTTCCTTGCTTTTAGGGTGATTGTTGAGAGTCATGATGTTATTCTAGAGGGTAGATTGGCCTTTTTAGGTGACGGAATGTTTTTCTTTTGCAATCTTTAAAGTTATTTTATTGCTTGGTAGTTTTAGCATTCCCACTATAATGTGAGAATGTGAAGATCTGGTCTGGTGTAATCTATTTGGAATTGTGGATGCTTCTGCTGATTTGGTGTATATGTCTTCCCAATGACTTGGGAAGTTTTTGGCTATTATTTCATTGAATGGTTTTGTATGCCTCTAGGTTCAGTTTCAGCTCCTCCTTATAGCCCCTGTATCCTTAGGATACATCTCTTCATTTTATTAAATAATAGCATCTGAAAGTTTTATGTTCTTTCATGTTTCTTCTTTATAGTATATGAGGAGATATGATGTTTTACCTTGTCTTCACTCCATGATATTCTATCCTCTGCCTCATCCAATTTATTTGAATTATTTTCAAACCACTTTTATTTGGATGACTAGCTTTCAACTCCAACATTTTTTGTCTGGTTCTTTCTCAAGATCTTGATTTCTTTGCTGAATTTTGCTTCTAAGGTGGATTTTTTTGTTGTTGTTGTTGTTAAGTATCTCTACTGCTTTCATCTGCTTAGTTGTGCTTTCTTTGAGATCATTTTTCATTTTTATAAGGGGAATTTTAAATTGCTTGTCTAGCATTTCAAGTACTTTGGTATCCTTGACTTTGGTTACCTTGATTTTTAATATTTCTTGTGGTTGTGGGCATTCCTTAGTGTGGTTCTTTTATGTATTTATTTGGGAGTATTCTTATTGAAAAGTCTTCTTTTGATATTTTTACCTCTGGTTTCACTAAGAGGAGTCAGATCAATCTCATGCTATAGTATTAATATTGACTGGAGTCAAGTTCATCCTAGTTGTTGTTGTTAGGAATAATTGTTGTGGAGTCAGTATCCGACTCATAGCAACCCTAGGTATAACAGATGAAACACTATTGTTAGTGCTTCTCTGCTATTCATAGAGTTTTCAGTGGCTGATTGGTTTTTGGGAGTGGATTGCGATGCCCTTCTTCCAAACCTACAGCACCTGATGTTCCCAGGTGGTCTCCCATCCAAGTACCAACCAGCCCCAACCCTGCTTAGCTTCCAAGATCTGACAGGATCCAATGCCACAGTGGTACAGCTGCAGGCTCATCTTAGTTAGAGGTCACATACTACTTAAAGAATTAACTGTCAAAAGGATTTGGTAGTGATAATGATGAGTAAGTTAAGTTAAGGCATCAATACTAATTGTAGAAATAGATACTGATTGTAGATGGATGGATTTCACGATGCGAGATGAGGAGATTTCAGAGGAGAGATGGGGAAAGAGGAAAGACAGATGGGTTAGATAGGAGTTAGTGAAGATATGGGGAAGGTAGGAGAGTGTTGGATAGTGTAGGAGAGGATACACAAAAATAGATTTTTTTTTTAGGTACTGGGGGTTGAACCCAAGGCCTTGCACTTGCATGCTCTGCAACTACTGGACCACTAAGCTGTACCCTCAGCCCATTTTTTTTTTAAGACAGGGTTTCGCTAAGTTACGTACACTGCCTCTTGTCTCGAATTTGCAATCCTCCTGCTTCTGCCTACCAAGTCGCTGGGATTATAGGTATGTGCCACCACACTCAGCCAAAAATAGATCTATTCATGTAGTGTACACAACATATATTTAAGTTTATGTATAAGTTATAAAAAGTAGCATCAATATAAACTTGCAGATTCCCTTTCCTTTCATTTCCTATCCCCCTCTTTTTGTACCAGTTGATTTGGAAATTTTTGAAAGTTTTTCTATGAATTAACTAAGGATGAATGGAAGAGGATAATGGTTGGGTCATTTTTAAGTGAAAGGGATTAAGGGAAGTAAAGTTTGAAGAGAGGTAGAAAAGGAAACCAATGAAACAATTGTAAAATATCCAAGATACATAGAAATATAGACTAAAGCAAACAAAAACAAACTCAAAGTGATCAAATGAGTCAAATAATAATAATACATCTTACTAACATTATTATTATTATCAAATAAAGAATAAAAGCATAACCAGCACAACACAGTGTTTACCACCATCACTTCTAAATCTTTCAGCTGAGGAATTCATAGGAAGTCCTGTATACCCACTGGCTGTTTTCCAGTGGTATCATGGTACCTGAGAACTCCACTGCTAAGCTCAATCTTACAAACTGCAGGCAGGTGCTTTCCCTGTTCCAGGCACAAATACTACATTATCTGGCTTCTTGAGGCTACTTTTATGGATGCATATGTCAGGAAAATCCAAATCACAAAGGAAGAAGTGTGGCTAGTCAGTTTTTCTACCTACATGTTCACTGATATTACAGCAGTCACACCCTATTCACTTCCAAGATGAAACTGGTAGCACAATGATTGTGTGTGTTGCTGGTGTCCTAACAGCTGGTGCCATTTATGGGCAGCTGATGTGAAGTCTGCAACTCAAGTGCTGACAGAAGAAGCAAAATCTACCCCAGGAGGCATCACCCTGCCACCATCTTCCTTTTCTCATGCCGGGCACAGGGCTGCTCTCAGGAAGCTCTGGAATGACTTTACATTCACCTGAAATACACACCACTGAAAGAACCTCGTCTAACTGGTGACCTGATTATCATTTTTTTATGGTGGAGATTTTGTATCCTGTGTACTGCACTCCAGCTCCCTCTGTGTGCATTTAAGTCAGTGGATGTAGTCCACCAGAGAATTTCCATTCCGTTTTGATTTCTGCTGTGCCTGTCCAGTTCCTTATTGTTCCCAGTACTCTTCTTGGTTGGGGGATACTTCCTCTGATATGACAAACAACTCTGGCTGATTTCACTAGTCTCTTCATGCTGGGTGATTTTTCTGCTTTTAATTTGCTGTGGTAGAACAATCCACTTTCCTGTGGCTACCATGGTTCTCCTTGACTTATGTACTCAGTATGGAAGCCTTTGCATTTCTTTTGTAATTGCTGGTCAGGGTGTGTCTGCTTTCAATGGGCCATCTTAACTGGAAGTCTCACATCATTTCTTTTAAAAGAATAAACTTTCAGACAAAGGATTTTTTGTTGTTGTTGTATTTTGTTTTTTTCGTACCCAGGACCTCACACATACTTTGCAAGTGCTGTTCGACTGGACTGCACCCTCAGACCATATTTTTTTCACTTTTTATCTTGAGACAGGATCTTCTAAATTACATAGGCAGTCTCTGGTGTGAAATCTGCAATTCTCCTGCTTCTACCTCCCAAATTCCTGAGATTAAAGTCATTAGTCACAATGCCCTGATACATTCTAACAAATATTAATGAAATTACACATTCATATAAGAAGTAGAGGAGGAGGACAAGGGAGCAGGAGAGAAAGAGGGTATTTTGCTCTTTGTAACTTATGTAAAATTTAAACAAATAGAACTTGGGTTTAAATGACAATTATAAAGCTTTGATGAAAAACCCCTTTTAGACTAAATATCAGAAACACAAACCATAAAAATTTAAAAATTGGTTAATTGTTCTATGTCAAAATTACAAAAGTATTGAAAAGATAATCCACAGGCTTAGAAAAAGAAATATTTGCAAACCTCATATCCAATACAGGATTTACATCTAGAGTATATATATAAAGAACTCTCAAAACTTAATGGTTAAAAATGAAAATCAGTCAGAAATTAGAAAAAATGGAGCATACTTTTCACCCAGCAAGATGTACAGATGACAAATAACAAAAGATGCTTAATATCATTAACCTCTGAAGAATTACAAAACCATACTGAGATATTACTGCCCACCTATCAGAATGCCTAAAATTAAAACAAACAAACAAAAAAAGAAGAATAAAAACCAATCCTGGAAAGTTGAGGAAAATATAAAGTCTTACAGTCTCTCTGGAACTTACTTGCCTATTACTACTGAAACTAAGCATGCACTTATCATTTGACCCAGAAATTATACTTTATGTGTTTATATCAGGGAAATTATGTACCATACACACACCAAAAGCTGTAAATAAATATCTGTCACAATTTTATTTCTGGTAGGCCCAAACTGGAAACAATCTTACCCTTCAATGGGTGAATTGTTAAATAAATTAATTATGATACATACTATATATCAGGGCAGGCATGGTTGTGCATGCCTATAATCCCAGTGACTCAGGAAGCAGAGGCAAAAGGAAAGAAAGTTTGAGACCAGAGGCAGTCTACATAATTTAGTGAGACCCTGTCTCAAAATGTAAAAGAATGGGCTGGGGGTGCAGCTCAGTTGTACAGCACTTGTAAAGCATGTAAGCATGAGGCCCTGGGTTCAACCCCAGTACAGCAGAAAGAAAATTATGATATATGTTTACTGTAGAATACAACTCAGTGATAAAAAGAAAATATTGATACATGTAACATCCTTCGATAGATGTCACGGACATCATGTTTAGTGAAAAGTAGCAAATCATCATGAGATCATATACTGCATGATACCCTTTATATAACTGTGTTTAAATGACAAAACTTTATTATAACCTCAAACTGAGAGGAATTTGATGTTGTTCACCCTATGAAGGGAAAAACAATTTACAATGCATTTATACTAAAGAATATTGTTGTGTTGTTGTTAGGTGCTGTCGAGTCGGTGTCCAACTCATAGTGACCCTCATAGGGTTTTCAATGGCTGACTGTTTCGGGATTGCCTTGAGAGTGGATTGCCAAATCCTTCTCCATTTTTGCAGTGCTGGGAATTGAACTCGGGACCTCAGAGACTGCAGCACAGTGCTCTACCAACTGAGCTAAGTCCCAGCCCCAAATATTAGTAAGCAATATTAGTAAGCAATAAAAAAGAATATATGAATACATGTGCCAACATGGACAAATTATCACAGAATTATGCTAAATGAAAATTAAAAACTGATACTAAGGCTTCACTTACTATATATTCTCTGTCTATAACAATTAAATGGTAAATTTATAGAAATGAATAATGTGTTAGTGGCCACCAAATGTTAGGGACAGGATAGGCAAAGGATGTGGGTATACTAATAAAAGGGCGACATAAATGATCCTTGGAACAATGGAAATATATTTTGACTTGTATCAATACTAATATATTTGTTGTGGTATTATAGTTTTGCAAGGTATTACTCTTGGGAGACCCATTAGATTACTGTTTAAAATAACATATAAGGCATTTTTATTAATTCATTTATGCATGTATCAGGCTTGTTCTCTATATGAGGTCATGGATTGTGATGTGTATGTAGTACCTGGAAATGTAGCTGGCACAGAGTAGGCACACAATGAGTATTTATTGGATGAATGAACATGAGATTAATTCCAGGTTGCAAAAACATGTATTTTTCAACATATGCTGCCATTACTACTAGTCTATTAAAAAGTCACAGATCTTAATAAAATCTGTGCAAATATGCATTTATTTTTATATTTTATATTTATTTATTTGTTTATTTTTGTGGTACTTGGGGGGTTGAACCCAGAGCCTCACACATACTTTGCAGTTCCTTTACCACTGGGCTGCACCACAAGCTTCTCCCACTTCTCAAATTTTGAGTCAGGTTGTCACTAAGTTAATAAGGCTACCTACAGCCCCAAACTCAAGATTCTCCTGTCTCTTCCTCCCAGGTCACTAGGATTATAGGTATGAACCACCATGCCTGGACTCTATTTTTATTTTTTATTAGTATTTTTTGGTAGTTTACAAATTAATGAGTTTCATTATGACATTTCCACATATACATTGTATATTGCTAATGTTGATAACCCATTTACCCTCTCATGTTCCCCCTCCCTCCATTTGGAGATCTCCTTCCTCCCTAAAGTCCTCTTTCTAATTGGATGCCATATATATGTATATATGGATACATATAAATATAAATTTAAATTCTGCATAAGAGAAAACATCATAATTTTCTTTCTACCTCATTACCATTTCTTATTACTTGCTCTTTCTTTAGTCCCCTTTCTTTCACAAATAGTCCAGTTCTATTTTATATACATACAATTTGATATATATTAAAATCTAGTATCCACATACAAGAGAAAACAGAAAACATGTGACATTTCCCTTTCTGGGTATGGCTTATTTTGCTTAAAACAATGGTCTCTAGTTTCTTTTATTTTCCTGCAAGTGACACGTTTTTTTCTTCTTCATGGATGTGCTTTATGAAATATGTATTCTTTAAACTTTCTACTTTCTTCCTAAATGACATGCCTTGCAATTAAATGCTAGATTCCATGCTGTAAGGACTATGTTATATTGATTTTTCTTTGGTGTTGGTATTTAACACAAAAGACAATAGTTGTCAAAAATTATCCCCTTTTTTGGGTTCCAATCACCAAATATTTTTCAATTTTGCATACCTTAGTGATAAATTTTATGATAAATTGTGCTACAGGCAGCTATCCAACATTTTCCAATACAGTAAAATTAAACATGAACTATGTAGTAAAAAAAATCCTTTTAGACTCCTTAGAATTCTGATGAACACATCCTCAGACATGAATAGATTTTTAGTAGTTCATTTCCACAATCGCTTATGCTTGATATATCAAATTACTTAGTTGTATGCTTATTTTCATCAAAATAATGGCCTACATTCTATGGATCCAGTGTATTACTGAAGTAAAAGAAGTTTTTTCTCTCTGTACAGGGATCAGTCATTATCCATTTTACAAATTCATTTTTTTCTAGAAAGTTTGCTGTATGAGAAACTTCCTCTTACTATTAGACCTACAAAGATAATCAAAGCAACATAAGATTTGTAGCAAAATGCCAGAACTCTACAGGAGAGTCTGACTTTGTTTGCTAAGTGTATTGATTATTAAGATAAAGCAGTTGTTAAGATGAGCACCACTGCTTACTGGATCCAAAAAGATAACTATCAACAAAAACAGAAATGAAGTCAAGCCAGGTCAGCACATGGTATACAGGACTGTTTGCAATACACTAACTCTACTTCCCCTTTTGATATTTATATATGGTCCTTTAAAAATCTGATTTGAGAGCCAGGTGTGGTGGCACATGCCTGTAATCCCAGTGACTCCGGATGGAGAGGCAAGAGGATCGCAATTTTGAGACCACAGGCACGCTGCGTAATTTAGTGAGACCCTGTCTCAAAAAGTAAAACAATAGGCTGAGGGTATAGCTCAGTAGTACCGCACTTTCAAAGCATGCAAGCGCAAGGTCCTGGGTTCAACCCCCAGTACCACACACACAAAAAAACATTGATTTAAATATTGTATTTTTTCCAGCTTCATTGAGGAATAGTTGACAAATAAAAACTATATATACTTAAGATGTACAATGTGTGGCCAGACACAGCTGTTCACACCTGTAATCCCAATGACTCCAGAGGCTGAAGGAGGATTGTGTTTGAGGCCAGAGGCAGCCTGCACAAATTAATGAGACCCTATCTCAAAATAAAAAATAAAAAATAAAAGGCTTGGGAATGAAGCTTAGTGGTAGAGTGCTCAGAGTTCACTGTCCCAATTAAAAAAAAAACTGAATTTAAAAAAATAGTAATAAAGATGTACAATGTTATATTTTGTTATACATATAAACTGTGAAGTGATTAAATCTGCATTGAAAGAAAATTGCAGTCAGATTCCTGTACCAGATGAGAAAAAATAGATTCTACATGGAATTTAATGTGATAAAATAATAGGACTGAATGAGCTTTGGGAGGAAGCTAAAATTTCAGTTTAAAGTCCCTATAAAGACTCTGAGTGAAAAGCCTTAGAAAATATATTCAAGATTTTAACACAAGTTTTGCATGGTGAGCTTGGGGATAATTAGGCCTCATGGTGGAAGCATAAATAATATTATAAAATATGAATATATTTATTGGTCTGAGGCAAATATAGCTGGGATATTTTTAGCATCTCTTTTCTTGGTAAATTTAGTTTTATTACATTTGGCAGAAATATATGAAGAATACTATTTTGCTGGGTTGTCCTCAATAAGTTTATCATTTTGAATTAACACAATGCTATGCATTCATTATTAATGGATGTTTACAGTTGTTCCTTCTCATTGTGAGTTATGCCACATGAGCAAATGTAGGTCCCAGGGGCTTTACTTCATTCTCATCATTAAGGGCAACTTTACTTTGAAGACCCCACTTTCCCCTTAGTCATCTTTGTAATTCCTTCCAACCTGTGGGACTCACTTTCTGGCACTATATATGACAATGCTTCTCTGCTATTCATAACGTTTTCAATGGGTAATTGGTTCAGGAGTGGTCTGCCAGGTCCTTCTTCCTAGTCTGTCTTAGTCTAGAAGCTCAGCTGAAACCTGTCCACTATGAGTGACTCTGCTAGCATTTGAAATATCAGTGGCATAGCTTTCTGCATGACAACAATACATAAGCCACCATGGTACAAAACACTGACAGACAAGTGCTTTTAAAAAGTGGGAATATCAGAACATTTAATTGTACTCATGAGGAATCTGTACATGGACCAGGAAGCAGTCTTTCAAAGAGAACAGAGAAATACGTCATGATTTCAAGTCAGGAAAGTTTTGCCTCAGGGCTGTATCCTTTCACATTATCTTTTCAATCTCTATTCTGAGCAATTATTCTGAGATATTGGAATTTATGAATAAGAACACGGCATCATGATTGGAGGAAGACTCATTAGCAACCTGAGATATGCAGGAGACACAATTTTTCTTGCTGAAAGTGAAGAGAATTTGAAGCAATTAATGATGAAGATCAAAGAGCACAGCCTTCATGTGGATTGCACCTCAACATCAAGAAAAAAAATACTTACAACTGGGTCATTAAGTACTTCATGATAAATGGAGAAAAGATTGAACTTGTCTAAGATTTTGTTTTACTTGGTTCTACAATCAACACCTATAGAAGCTGCAGGCAAGAAATCAAAAGAAGTACTGCATTGGGAAAAGTTACTGCAAAAGACCCCTTTAAAGTGCTGAGAAGTAAAGGTGTCACATTGAAGAAGAAGGTGCACCTGACTCATGTCATGGTCTTTCTAGTTGCATCATATGCTATAAAAGCTGGACAATGAGTAAAGGAGACAGGAGAAAATTGATGCTTTGAATTATGCTACTGGAGATGAATATTGCATATATCATGTACTGCCAAAAGATCCAACATATCCATCCTGGAAGAAGTGAAACTCTAGTGCTCATTGGAAGCAAGGATTGCTAGACTGTGTCCTGTGATTTTTTGACATGTTGTCAGGAGGGACCAATTTCTAGAGAAGGACATCCTGTTTGGGAGACTGGCAGGTCAATTAAAAAAAGGAAGACCCTCAACTAGATGGATCGGCAGAGTGGCTGCAACAATGGGCTCAAATATAAAGAGATCATGTTGGGTATTATTTTGTTCTGTTGTATACAGGGTTACTATCAATTGGACCTGACTCAACAATATCTAACAACAACAATGTACATTCATTAAAATAGTCTCAGGATCAAAGTGTAGAAAACATTATAGGGAGAGTTCATGCTTTCTAGTAAGCCAATAAGTTGAATAGATTACCTCTTTGTGATTATAGCACTCATTTCATTTATTCATTCAATGTTTGGTGAATAGTCAATTGAGCGCCTGCTCTGTGTCAAACATTTAAAAGTAATATGAAAATTAATAGCCATACATTGTGTTTACTCACTGTGTGTGCAGTGTGATTTCAGTATATTTATATTCTATGTTGTTTATTAACTACTTTATAATAAATTAAACGAAATATTTCTGCTGTCTTTATTGGGATATTGTCTTAAAATAAGAATTATTAACTTGTACATATAAAGTAAGAAGTCAAAGAAAAACTCACGGACAATTTTAGTTTATTTTAACAAATAAAAAGCCACATTAAAATAAGGAAATTGTTTTTTATTTTCTTCCCTTAGAGACCACTCATCTAAAAACTCTTTTCTTTATTGTAGACTGGAGTGTTGGGGAAAGTTTCATTCTGTTGTACATAGGTTTGTTATGAGTCAGGCCTGAATCAAAGGCAACTAACAACAACAACAAATAAAACACCTAGATACATAATTCTTTTTCAGCCAAACATAAAATTATGTGTCTCTGCCTGTATATTCTTGTGTTTTTTTCTATGCCTTGAAGGTAAAGAAATAAGCTTGACATAACCTCTAAGCAACTGAATCTAAAGGTCTTAAGAGGGAGAAAAATAGGGAATTATAACTGAGGTAAATTCTATCAATAAGAAAGGAAAAATAAAGAGAACAATGAGTCCTAACAGCCCTAATTAGAAGATAATGAGAGGTGGCTAAGATGAATGCCAAGATCTGAGTAATGAAATCAGATTTGGAATGTTTCATGCAATCTACCTCCTTCTAATTCTAAAATTGTTTTTATGAAAATATATACAGAAAAGGGGAAGAGAAAATCTATTAATCTTAATTTTAATGACAAAAATTTTCCATTAACTCTGAAGCATTTATAGATTAGTTTGGAGAAATTACCTTCACATCAAAATTTTTGTGCTTTAACTCAGTCAGGAGAGACCAATTCCTGGAAAAGGACATCATGTTTGAGAGAGTAGCAGGTCAATGAAATAAGGAAAACCCTTAACTGGATGGATTGACACAGTACCTCCAACAATGGGTTTAAACATAAGTAAGATTGGATGGATACCTGGCACAAAATCAGGGAGTGTTTAGTTCTGGTGTACATAGTGTGGGTAATAGTCATACTGGACTCCACAGCACCTAACAACAACAACATTAAGCATGTCTTAAAGAAGCACAGAATTACAGAGGGGAAGGCAAAACATAAAGGTTCCATACATTTTTTTACTCCAAGCATGGCTTATTGCTGTTTTAATATTTTCATTATTTAAAATATCTCTCAAAAATAATGTCTCTATGCAGGCAGTCTTCACAACAGTCTTCTTGGTACTTGGGTCAGAGTTCTTGACTCTCAGCTGGTGAGATTCAAACCAGATCCTGGGGTGAAAGCTCTTTATCTTTCCATGTCCTCCACATTTTCCTGCCTTTCTATCCAGCCTCAATACAATTTCATAAAGATAGGAAAATGATGGATTGATTTAATAATTAAAAGTAGTTCAAGGTGGAGATTCAGGACATTTAACTATCCAATGAAGAAAAAAAAAAAAAGAAATTATACAGTACCAGTAATACTCATTAGAAACTAGACAGCGGATAAGAACATTAACTTAGATTCTGGAAATGAGGCTAAACTTCCCTCCTAGATGGCACAAAAATATACCCAGTATGTATATGAGGAATTTCTGGTTTGCAGCAGCCAATTGAGGGAGGTGATTTAGAGTAGAGTGGACTTTCATTTACATGACTTTGAGGCAGTAGTCAACCATAAAAAATATTTACTGTAAATTCAGAAAAAAAAACTCTCAGAAAGATTTAACAACCTTAATAAAATATAAAACATCCATAAAATGACCTTGTTAAACCAAGAGGAGAAAGGCAAGGCAAGGACAAGGAAGGTGGAGATGAACAGGTCAAGAGATAAAAATAGCTCAGAATGAGATAACAAGTGAGACTATGAAACAGGTACACATTTTCCAGAAAGTAAAATCTAAGGAAGGGATTGTAAAGTACATTGCAGACAATAAATAAAAGAAAGACTGCCCTCAAAAACCAAATTTAAATGTAGAGGACAAACACAAGACTCTCAATAAAATACAAAAACTTCCTCAACAAAAAGTTGATACACGTGTAGAAGCAAGAATTCAGAACCCCAGCTAAAATGGGTAGGTATGTCTACTGAAGAGATGGTAATAACTTTAAAACTACCTGTAAGAAAGCATTTCCAGGGATGAAATATAACTCACATATGCCCATTACAAGCATCTATATTTCAGGCAAAGTGCTAAATGGACCTCCTTAATAAGAAAAGTAATGTGCTTTTGTTGTTATTATTATTAGTGGTGGTGGAAGAAAAAAATTAAGATCCTACATTCACTGAGACAATTAAAAATGAAGATCAAATTTCACACATAGATCAAATTAGATTAAGCCTGTTTTTGCAATAGTAGAAGCCAAGGGATATTGAAGAAATGGAAATATTCGGAGAGGGAGTGTATTTGCAGAATCTTGTACTAAATCAAATCAAATTGTTGTTCATGTGGATGGCAACCAGAAAATATTCCCAAGTAAGGAATGACTCATGAGTAGATCTTATATACACCATACAGAAAGGAATCAATGGAACATATATAAGAAATAGTCAAAAAAGTCAACCATTTGTTCATATTGGTAGTATCCTAGTATAAATAAGTATAGGAAAGAATTTTACAATTAATTAAAATAGTAATGAGCCTAAATTTTTGTAACATATCATAAAATTGAATAAAAATATTGCTAAGAATTAAATGTGTCTCTGCAAATTTTTAGCCCTGAATTTAATGGCATTTGGATATGGTACCTCTGAGAAGTAATTACATTTAGATGAGATTGTATGAGTGGAGACCTGGGGCTGGAGTAAGTGATCCTTAAGAAAGTCACAGGGAGATCATTGTCTCTTCTCAGGGTTCGGGAAGACGGTCTTCTACAAGCCATCAAGAAAGCTATTACTACAACTTAACCATCCTGCCACCCTGATCTTAGATTTCTAGTTTCCAGAACTGTGAAGAAATACATTTTGTTTTTTAAACCACTCAATATATGATATATGGCTATGACCGCTCAGGCTGACTGAGACAAATATTACCATTATTGATAGAAAAATAATATTCTATCTATCATTTAGATAACATTGATCTGATTGTGAGGTACTTTAGCATATGAAAAAAATTTGACAGAATTTTGAAGACAGAATTAAGTTCATGAAAACAAAGTGTTAAAGGGGGGCAAAAGGTCTGCATGGGTACTATTCGTGTATATGTATGTCATTGGCCACGAGCTTAGAGAACAGTCATTATTTTTAAATGAACTGGTAAATGGTGAGTGACATGCTTGATTTATGAAGCAATATGAACAGTAAATCCAAATATTAAATAATATACTTAAATGCTTACATAGGTTTGTAGTTAAATATATTTGGTTAACAAACTTGGAAAACCAAAACAAAACAAAACAAAAAAACACAACGAAAAAAATCACTTCCTTTACAAATGCAAGGAGATTAGAGGTGAAAATTAGACTCATAGCGGACATCTTATAAACATGGAAATATAGGCCTGTTTTTTTCAGATCAGCAAATTTAGTGGTTTGTGTACTGAGATCAAGAATACTAGTATCAGCTTGATTTCTTATGTATTGAATTCAGCAATGTAAAAATGACCTTTAAAAAAGGTGTCTCAGAAAAGGAACCATAACAAAATGGATTTTTCTTCATTTCACCAAACACCCCCAAATTGCACAACTGCTCTCAAGTCCTAAGAAGCACAGTTTTAAAAGTTTGTTTTTCTCCCTCACTCAGGAGGACTGGTTATTTTTCTATCTCAAGGGCTCTCTGTCTCCCTTTCCCTATCTGTGGAATTTTATAATATCTCTGAAACATTAGGAATTTAGATATAATTTCAAATTCAATATAGCTGAGGATATACTTATATCATGCTATGCAACTCTCATTTATAGATTGCTTACAACTGTGTATTTTGAATGTTGTGTTAAAGACTGCAGCAGAAATAAGTCAGGAAAGATGTGTATTAAGTTAGATGGCTAATGTCCCACAGGAGGCCCGCACATGTGGACAGCCCTGCAAAAACAGTGTGTGGCTAAGGTTGCAGTGCCTGGGAAAGAATGACAGCTAAGTGCATGTGTACACTTCTGACAGGTGTTGAATGGTGATGTGGTGGAAATTGTTAGGCTTAATGACATTGCCTGGAGTGATACAAGGAATAGAGAGGAACAAGGGTAGAACTGGCAAAAGGAATAGTAATGAAACAAGTCATAATCAAATAGATTTTCTTACCCAAACACCACGTGGAAGATAATTTGCCCTTTTGAACTAAACCAAAATGATTAAATTGAACTCCAAGAGAGAAAAAGCACAGGGCTGAATTCAAACTAAAAGATCATTATCTAAGTGAATCGTAGGGTCTGAAAAGATTATGGAAATTAAGCAAGATCTGAATCAAAGTATACATGTCAAAAGATAGGCTGTGTTTAGAAACACATGCAACTGGGTAGGTGGAGGAGGTGGGGGCAGGGTGTACAGAGGGTGAAGAAGCAGCCAGATACAGTTAACTTCCTGCAGGATCAAAGAGTTGAACTGTCCTTCTTCAGGCAGTATGCATTTTTCTCTCACACACATCTCTATGAGATGGTATGACATATACTTAGGAGATTTTCCTTTTGCTATTTGCTTTTCTTTTCTGGAGCCAGAGAGAGCCAAAGCTAAGGGACTGCTACCTGGGGAGTTAACCTTTTAAATTTTCTCTACAAACAACCTTCTTTTCCCATCAGTTTTGACTTGGGCTTTTATTTCATCTCAAGTTAACTACTTGTCAGGTTCTCCTACTCAGTTCTCTGATAAAAGCAGGCAAGGGAAACTGCACCTTCAGCTTCTGAAATGATTCTGGTGGCCCAAATGCAACAAATGACAAACATTTCTACTGTTTTCTTTTATTCGCCTCCGAGAGGTTTAGTTTTGAGGGAAATAGTTCCAGTGAAGTGAAAAAAATGAGTTTTCTACTTAAACTAGGAAGAAACACACTTATTGATCATGACTGGTATTGATGATGAGAATTCTAATCCTCTAACAAATTTAAACAGGTTTCCTAAGAGTAACTATTCATAAGATTTAATTAATGGAAGAGATTAGTTGAGATCCCTATTTTCTTCTTGACTTCCTGAAAATGAAGATTCTGTAATTTTTCTCCCTGTCATTTATTTGTAGAATTCCAGTTGCCTGCATGATCTTTCTGCTTTTCTCTCAATTTGTCTTACAAGTATGTTAAATTTTAACAGAAAAAAAATTCCCCAAAAGTTACACATTGTATACCTTGTAAAATCCTCTGCCCCAACTTCATAAGCATACAAGCTATCAATACTTATTTCTGAGTGATTTTATCCAGCTATAATAGTGAGAACAAAGCTATAAATTTAAAATTAGCTTTCACTATTTTTCTCTCTGACCTTCTCTACTTCTCACAACCATTTGTTTATCAGCCTTCTTCAACTGTATTGCAAAACCATCCCTAACACTGTGGCTGTCCTCTCTAAGCACTCTTTCTGATGATGAATGAAGATTGATTTTCTTCAACTTTGATTCCCTGCCATCAGCCTCCTCTCTTGCATGTTATTCATTTTTTGTTTTGTTTTGTTTTTGTTGTTTGTTGTTTGTTTTTTTAATTGAGGTACTGGGTACTGACTGGGTACTAAGGATATTGAACCCAAGACCTCATGCATGCTTTGCAACTGCTCTACCACTGAGCTTCACCCCTAGGTTTTTGTTTTGTTTTGTTTTGTTTTTACTTTTTATATTGAGATACAATCTTAATTTATGCAGTCTGTCTCTAGCTTCAAATTTATAGTCCTCCTGCCTCTACCTCTCAAGTCATGAGGATTACAGGTATGTGCTACTGCACTCAACTCTTACTTGTCATTCTTCATCAATTCCCAAAAAAAACTAAGTCAATTGTGCCACTCTTCTAACCAAAACTGTCTCCAATTTTTGCAGAATTAATTCAAATCTCATTAAGATACTCCTGTGCCCACCATATTAACTATTTGGGGCTGGCAGCAGAAGTAGCTTTCAGTTCTTGCCTCTGTGACTTTGCAAATGTAGCTCCCTAAGTGTCAGAACAGCCTAGTTCCTACTTCTTCTTCTGTTAACCCACATAATCCCTGGTATAGACACCTCTATATTAACTTCTTAAAATGAAACATTATATTTTAAAAAATTGTCTCTCTGACTATCACACATATGGGTGATATTTTCTTCTCTTGTAGGACCTCTGAAAATAGTACACATTTACTATTCATTGTCACTGAATAGTATTCACAACATTCCATGCTTTTTTATAACATAAAAAAATGTATATAACATCTAAGATTTCCTGAAGCATATATGAAGTTGTCTAGAGTTCATGCTTAAATATCACTATGTTCATGTGCTTATAATTTGAACTCTGTATTTTAGTTTATATAATTACATATTTACTTTCCCCATTAGGTTATGAACAAAGGATTATTTTGTCTATGTGGGTTTTTTACATAACACTCATTTCAATAAATGCTAGGCATTGAAAATATTTTTTGCATCACTGAAATTATACCCTGAAGTCTGTAAAGAAAAAACATTTGTTGTAACTTAAGCTAAAACATTTCAGATTTTGGTATCTATCTCCATCCCTTTGTGCTGATACTGCTACCTCAACATCTTTCTCCATTATTTTATAGATGATATTACCTAATCTACCCATTTTGAAAATTGCAGGTGTTGATGAAGCATAACGATTTTAATTGAACTGTTAACCCATGGGAGAATTTCACTTATTTTCTTTTAATGGCATTTATGTCTTAGATTATTTAGTGCCCTTGATTATTTAGAGGAATCCCTTATGATTTATCAAGTAAAATTACATGATTAATGTTGTACATTATCCTTTCTTTAATATAATTTCACAAGTGGAAAGAAGCATCTGGATTTAATCACAAAATTACATTGAGCATCAGTGGTGCATGTAAAGCAGCTCAGACTAGTGCTGGGTGTGTAATTTCTCTTGTGGATACAGAAATCTACTGGCTATTCCAAATTTATGATTACTGTCATCTTTTTGGTAATTTGTAGAAATTAACGAAGGTAATAGTAAACATAGTTATATATGATTTAAGAGATTAAGGCACTCTTGTGTCTGTGATTTTGTTTTAATTCATTTTCCCACATACTTTTTGTATACTCTCCATTTTTATTAGCAGTGAATTCTTCTATAGCTTTCTTAAAGAAAAATCCACCAGATGTGATGGTGCGCATTTATTAATCCCAGTACTTAGGCAGATTTCAAGTTTGAGGTCAGTCTGGGCTACACAGCAAGATTCTGTAAAAAACAAAAACAAAACAAAACAAAAGCAAAAACAACAAACAATGAAACACAAAAACAAAATCTGGACAAAAGAAAATCAGTCCAGATTGAGCTTCGTAACTCACCACAGTGCTGGCTGCCCTGCCAGACCTCCAATCTACCTCTCCAGTGTCTACCTGTATTGATTTTATTTTTAAGTATATATATATATATATATATATATATATATATATATATATATATGCATACATATATAATTATATATATCAATGCAAATCATATATATACATATATATACACACACACACACACACATATATACACATATACACATACACACAGGCATACATATTGGCCTGGTTTTTTATTTTAAGACATATGTGACTTTTTCTGGAAATATCCTAAAAAATGAACATTCTTGCCAGATTAAAAAAGCCCAAGACAAATGAAGAATGTAATATTTAGGGTTGGCCTTACCTTGCCTCATTTACTCTATATTAGGTTATTTAAACTCCTTTAGTCTTTGTTTCCTTCTCTGAAAAAAAAATAGTAAAATTATGTACACTTCACATGTTTTAATCGTTAAGTGAGATAATCATAGGATGCATTTTGCATGGTGCATGACAAATATTAGCTGTTATAATTATTTGGATTGAGTTACTTTCTTTCCATTCTTTCTATCAATAAAATTCCACTGAAATAACTAATTAAATAAGATTATAAATGTTTTAAATATAATTTAGTAAATATTTCTAAATGTTTTAAATATAATTTAAGATAATCATTCCTATTAAAAATGAATATCACTGCAAATTAATTTAATTCCTTCCTGCCACTCTACAAGCTATGAACTTAAAATTCCTTTAATGGAATAAATTACTACTAATAGTAATGATAGTAAAAATCTGAAGACTAAAGTTGTAGACTTTAATAGTCAAAACACTTAGATTTCTTCACAGAAAAAATATAAATTAGCATTCATGGGTAAACTGAATTAGAGATAATACAAGGACTCCCCCATGGGTAACAGTGATAAAGCAGAAGATATACTGGGGCATTTGATTGTCTGGACCATAACAAATTATGGATAACACTTCGGAAAATGGGAATACCAAAATATCTAATTGTGCTTATGAGAAATCTGTACATGAACCAGGAGGCAGTTGTTCAAATAGAACAAGGAAACATGGAGTGGTGTAAAGTTGAGAAAGGTGTGCGTCAGGGCTGTATACTTTCACCCTATCTCTTCAATTTATACGCTGAGCAAATAATCCGAGAAGCTGAACTTTATGAGGAAGAACGAGGCATCAAGATTGAAGGAAGACTCATTAACAACCTGCATTATGCAGATGACACCACTCTGTTTGCTGAAAGTGAAGAGGATTTAAAACATTTACTGATGAAGATCAAAGATCATAGCCTTCAATATGGGTTACGACTAAACATCAACAAAACAAAAATCCTTACCACTGGGTCAGCACACAACTTCACAATAAATGGAGAAAGGATTGAGGTTGTCCAAGATTTTGCTTTGCTTGGCTCTATAATCAACACCCGTGGAAGCAGCAGTCAAGAAATCAAAAGACGCATTGCTCTAGGAAAAGCTGTGGCAAAAGATCTCTTTAGAGTATTGCAAAGCAAAGATGTCACATTGAGGACGAAGGTGCGTCTGACACATGCCATGGTATTTTCACTGGCATCATATGGTTGTGAAAGCCTGACACTGAACAAGAGAGACAGAAAAAGAATGGATGCATTTGAATTGTGGTGCTGGAGACGTCTATTGAATATACCATGGGCTGCCAAAAGAACCAACAAATCTGTCCTAGAAGAAGTGCAACCAGAGTGCTCCTTGGAAGCAAAAATAGCCAGACTGCGTCTTACATATTTCAGACATGTAGTGAGGAGAGATCAATCCCTGGAGAAGAACATCATGTTTGGGATAGTGGCAGGTCAACGCAAAAGAGGAAATCCCTCCACCTGATGGCTTGACACTGTCTGCAACAATGGGCTTAAACATAAACAAGATCATTTGCCTGGCACAGAATAGGCAAGTGTTTCGATCTGCTGTACATAGGATCACTATGAGTTGGACTCGACTCGACGGCCCCTAATAACAACAACAGCAACAATAGTGGGGCAAAGATCAAAGAGATTTGCCCATGGAAATAGTCCTCCTTAAGAGAGTTGTCCATGACAATAGTACTCCTTATAGGAAAAATTTAAATATCTATAGAATTAAAATGATTTAATCTTATAGAAAATAATTATGACTCAGATATGTTTAAAATACTTATGTTTACAATGTTTACTGTTGAGTAAAGGAATATCTATATACATGTGAACAGAAAACACACCTGTGTGTCTGGGACCAGGCATGCTTTCTAGTTCCCAGGTTACATAGTACAGAGAAACAAAAAGAAAATATGTCTACCTATTGCTGGGAATATTTACTAATGGAAGGTGAGTCTGTGAACCATATAAGTTGGCTAATTATAAAGAATATAAGCTTGCTCATCAAGACTGCCTTTGAAAAGCTTATTTTCTGTGCCCATCAATTCAATTAAGTCAGTATTTTCCCAGTCCCTAACAATTCCCCACCTGCTTTAAACTCAACCAGCCCAGTGTGTAAAAGTACTATAAGTAACTTTCCTGACTTTCCTTCCTCTTTTGAGATTCCACTATAATGTCAAACTCTAATAAGTCTAGTTTTGCTTGACTAGAAGGCTTTTCTGATGGTATTTTTCTGAGATCATGCTTGACCATCCTGATCCTTAGCATTGTATCTACATACTATGAAGACAATCTTGCTGTTGCAGTTTAAGACTTGATTTGGATGACCTTATATGTCTGTAGCCTCTAGCTCAGGGAGACCTGTTGACATAGAAGACTGAGGTAGAATGTGGGTTGAGTATAAGCTCTGATTTTGCCTCATGCTTCCAAATGATAAGTTTATTTCATCTGCTAAGAATGAAGAATAATTCTGTCAATTCTTAGAATATCATCTCCTATATAAAAATTCTTATCCTTTGTAGAAAATCATCTTGTCACTATTAGTTTCTCTACTTGCCATAGCTGTTTTTTGTGAGTATATAAAATCAGCCTGCAGCTGTACTACTGTTGCATCTGATCCCATCATATTTCAGAAGCTAAGCCTGGTTGGGCCTGTTTAGTAGTACTTGGATGGAATACCACCTGGGAACACCAGGTGCTGTAGGCTTGGGAGAAGGACCCAGCAACCCACTCCCAAAAAACAATCAGCCATTGAAAACTATGAATAGCAGAGAAATGCAATAATAGTGTTTCACCTATTGTACATAGGGTTGCTATGAGTCAGATACCTACCGACTCCACAGCACCTAACAACAACATAGCCAATGCTCAAAAACATTCATATCTTTTACTCATTTTTTCCTTTTCTTATTTTTTTCAGTTGTGTTTTTGGGGCCTATGTTATGTTCTAGATATAAGTTCTCTGTCAGATATGTGGCTTGCAAATTCTTTTTCCTAATCTTTAGTTTTTTAGACTTTTCTTACATAGCAAAACTTCATTTTCAATTGTAGTAAAATCTAATTAGCCTATTTTCTTCTTTTATGGATTATTAGACATCCTCTTGCCATGGATCACAAGCATTTTCTTTCATGTTTTCTTCATAAATGGTGAGGTTTAACTTGAGGCACTTTGTTTTGGTTTGAGTTTGCCGATAGATGTTCTGTTGCACCAGCACTATTCACTGAAATCATTACTCTTCCTACAGTGACTGGCATAAGGAATAATGAAGGAGTTTTTGCTATATATGTACATGTAAACATTTATATCCTGCATTATGGCAATAATTGTTGTTTGTTGTTGTTGTTGTTGTTGTTGTTGTTGTTAGATGCCATCGAGTCGGTATCCGACTCATAGCAACCCTCATAGGGTTTTCAATGGCTGTTTCAGGATTGCCTTGGGAATGGATTGCCAGATCCTTGTCCCATTTTTGCAGTGCTGGGAATCGAACTTGGGACCTCAGAGACTGGAGCACAGTGCTCTACCAACTGAGCTAAATCCCAGCCCATGGCAATAATAGCATCTTTTAAAAATCTTTCCCACATTTTTTTACTATTCTGAAATTGTTTTTTAATAGGAAAAATATACAAAAATATTAAAAATAAAAACCCGGATAGAGGATATGCTGCAAAGATACTTTCCATTATGTAAATTCTAACCCTCTAGATATACTAAATAATGAACTTATAATTGCAATTCTGAAATTTCAATAAACAAATACACCTTGCTGCTCATGCTGGTTTGATCCAAATATTTTTAGATCGATCATTTATAAAAGATCAGCAGTTTGACTAGTATGACTCTATCTTTTCTTATATTTAAGATTTTAATGCAGGAATTACCTTAGTGTTTTACAAAAAGCTCCTTAATAATAATAAATAGGCTAAACATATTCCACAAACATATCAATGATGAAAAGGAAGCAATTTATGAAGTTTTGAGATTGGTGCCTGAAACCTAAACAGAATCCATTAAATTAGACAAAAGGCATATAAAAATTATGAATTGAATGTACTATTAGGATGCTGGTAGCAATGAGGAACTAAAAGTGGTGTAAAGTTACATTTTTAATCTCTCTTTCCTCTTAATGAAATATATTTACGTTTGTTATTACTCTCATAGATCCAATTAACCCAACACAAAAGCCTCTCTGAAAATGCCCATGTGAATTTTTTTCTTCTATGTTTAGTTTACTCCTGCATTCACAATTAATTATATTAAATTTCAAATGAATAAGCAGAGGCTAATTCCTAACAAGGGGCTAGGATCTAGCTCAGTTGGTAGAGCCCTGCTCTACAGTCTCTGAGGTCCCAGGTTCAATTCCCAGCACTGTAAAAATGGGAGAAGGACATGGCAATTCACTCCTGAGGCAATTCTGAAACAATCAGCCATTGAAAACCCTAGGAGGGTTGCTATGAGTCAGACACAACTAGAGGGCACCCAACAATAACAACAATTCCTAACAAAGGTATTCTAAGTAAGCAAATCCTTCTCAAATTAGCTGGAAACACCATTTATAGAACCAGATTTTCTGGTTATATTTGTAAGTTATGGAGTTCTGAGATGTGGTAATGTGATTGATGGTAGAAATTAATGCTTCTTTATGTTTAATAAATTGTAAATCTACATACTCTGTAAGATTAAAGAGAATTGCATTTAGCTTTTGCACATTTAATAGCTAGAAACAGCATTTGCTATCCTCAGAACTAAGGGGTTTGGAGGGTTTATTATCCATTTAGTGTGAGTTACTACAATTTTTCAAGAATTATATGTCTTCCACATTGTATGAATGAGAAACTGAGGCATGAAATATTTATGGATTATCCAATGTAAGAAGACCAGTGTTTACAACAGAACATGAAACTGCAAGTTAACTGGATCAAAGACTTAATGTATAGTAACATATTAGTCTGATCAGTCTCAGTCTGTTGGATCACACTTGGTGTATTAGACTAAAGCCAGTGAAATTGGGTGAAAGGATGAAATTCTATGAAAAGCCATTACTGATATTTCCAACACTCAGTCCTAAAGATCTGCCTCAAATGTTCTTCCTCCTACTGCTGTTCTTCACCAATTTGATTTTGACCTCACATCTCCTGAAATCTGTTTTTTCCTATTTATTATACCTGCCCTAGATTTGTTATTTTTCTACTCATTCCAAATCCCATAATTCTTTTGTTGACCTTAACTCTTTCCTTTGCTTTTAAATCCAGTAAGCCATTATCTTCCACCTTAGCTTCCTCTTACCCTCTACCTCATAGCAATCCAAGTCTCTATGGATCTATCTTCGCAACCTAATCACCCTGCACTAATATAAGGGAATTTCATAAGTACGTGAGTTGAACAAACAAATAAATCAAGACCAATAATATTAGTGTAGTCCTCCCTACTAGTTAGTCAAATTTCTGTTTTCTGTTTTATTCATTATAATCTCTTTTCCAAATATATTCCACTGTCTTCAAGTTCCTTATTTCAACACTTCCACCTGTACTCTCACTTGAGGGCAATGCTTTTGCAAAAAAAGATTATAAAATGTAAGTCTCTTCTGCATCCTCAGCCCACCTTTCTACTATTATCATTAACCTATTGAAATCAATGCCATACCACCAGAGAAGAGGGCCTGGCTTGGTGCATAAGCTTGCAAGACCAAAATCTACTACTGAACCCTGTTCTACAACCAGTTTTATCTTCAGTTCTACAACTTCTCACATTTTACTCCTCTATGATTTTTCAACTAAAAAAGGAAAAGAGAAATTCAACCGGGTATTTTATGTGTAACCTCAAGTATAATTCCTTCATATGTAGCTACTTTTTAAGTTGCAGACTAGCCTGCATTATTATTTTCTTTATTTTTTTTTCAATCACTTCCTCTATGCCCATGTATCCATCAGGCACTTTTCAATTCTGACTTCCCTTCTCTGAGATATAAAATAGTGTTAATGAATATTTTTATTTTGGAATCATGTCTTCTTTCTGCTCCAAATATTTAGTTAATAGTAGACACTATTTAGTTTTCATCCTATTATTTATCTGCAGCCATAGCAGCTTGGCATCCCTTCCTAACTGATCTCAGAAGCTAAGCAGGGTCAGCCTAGTTAGTTCTTAGATGGGAGTCTGCCTGGGAATACCAGGTTCTACAGGCTAGGGAGAAGAACCCAGCAAACCACTGTAGCCATTGAAAACCCTATGAATAGCAGGGAAGCACTGATATAGAGCCGGGCATGGCACAGCGTCACAGAGTGTTTCCTTCTCTTGTACATAGGGTGCGTATGAGTCAACCCCACTCCACCAGACCTAATAACAACAGCAACAAGTTTTTATTAAGATATATTTGTTTTTTCTTGCACAGTCTTTGCTTCCTTTTCTTCACTATTTAAAAGGTCAATTCTCCTTTGGTTTTTCAGTTTTAGTTCTGAGAATTTCTTCAGGTCATTGACCACTTCACACATATTACGTCACATGTCACTGACAGTCTAAAGAACAGCAGAACCTACAAATCTAGCCCTAAATATTCTCTTTACCAGACCTATTGTCCATTTTGATAAGCATATGTAACTTCTAAATGTATCATAATCAAGGTGGCCAAATGTTAATGGACTCACCTCCTTCTCACTATCCCCTAATCTGCATTAAAAAAACAGAAAATAATTCTTCCCCTAGGAGCTATCATTTAGAGAGTGACATTAATTTCTATCTAGTAAGTCAAGCAGAATCTACAGATCATACTTGATTTGTTCTTTCTCTCCCTTTCTCCATATTTCTATTAGGAAGTCTAATTTCTTCAAAAATTTAAATATTTTGTGTAATTTTTTCCTTATTGTTTTTTCAAGAGTTTCTGATTAGTTCAACATATATGTCTTTTCAAAGTTGGTCATATATCCTTCATACTCTCTCACAAGTCTATTGTTATTTCCATTTGAACTATATTCTACTATATACATGATGATAGCTTTCACTGAAGATTAAATCTGGTTATCTCACACTTCTGCTTTACCTCAGAAATATTTTTCTTTTACTGAAAAATAAAACTCAGATTTTTTGTGACATAAAATACTCCTTATGAACTGATTTTTGTCTACAACTAAAATTAATATCTTGATCTTCACCATTGTATGTTCAATTTTCTTCCCATATAATATACATGTCCTTTTCTAAACATTATAAACTATCAAAATACTGCTGCTCTTTAGTAAATAACATGCTATTTCTCAGGTAGGAATAGTATTGCAAATTACTTTGTCCAATTGTCTATGATCTTGCTCAATTCCTGCTTTTATTCTACAGTCTTCTATGACCATGCCAAGTTTGATGTTTCCAACCTTTTACATAAACATCTAGAACAGCGTTTAATACCCTGTATTGAGATAAAATCCTTGTTAGTCTATTATTCCCAGAAGAGTATGAAGTGCTTAGAGATGGAGATCATGTTCTACTCATCTTGAATGCCTCATGCACAGGATAGGGCTTCCATGTTTGTAAGCATACAAGTATTCATTGAGTGAATAATAAATGAATAAATATTCCTTTTGCGTAAAATAGATCACTCTTTTCTTGTGACAGGAAATCTCGTGTTTGCTAGACAATGAATTATGAACAAGATGAGTTTCTGGCTTTAAACCTTCTTTTCAGGATTCTAAACATATCAGCTTTACAACATATTAGTTTTTCAAATGTATCTGCAAAATTTTAGAAATTTCTTTTATATTCATTTTTACTTTTCTGCAATTTTGCCTTAGATTTACTGTATTCCAGAAAACCCTCCACTTTCTTATTTTGAAACTGAAGGTGTCTGTGTATTTTGATCAGTATGGCTGTTAGCAAATGAGCTTATTTTAGACTTCTGGCCAATTTTAAGTATTAACTATAGCAAGTAAATGAAAGGAGGATAGGGTTTTAAGCGAAGTTTCTGAATTTTGGTCAATTCAGCAGCACAGTTGGGATAGTAAAATAAATTCACTCTACTCATGCTATTAAAAATATAACATTTTTATATACTACCTTTACTTTATCATTCTCAGTGTCGTCTCCTAGCTGACGAGTTGATAATTAGTG
>VMDO01006473.1:84353-100148 GCA_007922755.1 Pedetes capensis
GCCCCCCCCCCCTTTTTTTTTAACTTTTTGAGACAGGATCTCCATCTTGCGATCCTCCTGCCTCCACCTCCTGAGCCGCTGGGATTATAAACCTGCACCACAATGCCAGGCTAAATGGTCTCATTTTGACATCAATCCCTTCTAAGAGGGTGCTCAGATTTCCTATTGTGCCTGTTTACCCACTGGATGGCACATTAATGAGTTGGGAAAGGGCGATAGGGTTCATCTGGATGCAGAGTTATTATTCTGGTTTGTGCTCCTGTATGTTGATGTGGTCACTATTTTTATAACCTCTAATTTGCATCTGGGCTGTGGTTATCTTAGTTGGTAGAGTGCTGCTTTATGTTCTCTGAGGCCCTTGGTTGGATCCCCAGCACCACACAAATGGGAGAAGGACCTGACAACCCACTCCCAAAACAATTTTGAAAACAATCATGCCATTGAAAACCCTTTGAATAGCAGAGAAACCCTAACATAGTGCCAGTGCCGGACATGGCACAGTGTTGGGGAATGTTTCCTTCTGTTGTATACAGGGTCGCTATGAGTCTATGAGTTGGAACTGACTCAACCTCATCTAACAAAAGCAATTTACTTCCTGTTCAATCTAGTCTTTTGGACATTGTAATGGTATCCACACCACAGTGTATAGACTCAGAAATTTCCACCAGTATAAAAATAACCACACTCTCTGCCTATTTGTCCTATTCCAAGTCACCCTCTTATCTAGCCCTCTCTGCCTTTCCATGTTCCCTCACTGATTTACTGAAATATTTGGAATGTATTCATGTCTTCTATGGAGCTTACTGGCCTAAAATACTCAATAACGCTCTCAATTTGGCCACATTTCTCACCAAATAATATACTGTCTCTCCCAAGACATAGTGGAAGTAGCTTAGAAGCTTGGAGCTCCCAGGCTATGGCTCCCAATCTAAGCATGCTATTACCCATCCATAGCTGCTTGGTTTATTGGGATTTTAAAGATGCTTTCTCCTTCCTTGTTGTTCTATCACAAGAGAGATAAATACAGGACAAAAAATATAAATAGGCATGTCTGTCTCTTGCCTTCATGGAAGTCTTCTGACTCAGAAATAGTCTGCATTCTCTACTTCTTCAGCTCTCTGAGAAGTTGTTAATACTATGAAGTAACCGGTTGAGCTTTGTAGTCCAACTCTTGACATGTCCTGGGCTTGCTAAAGAGTTTAGAAATCACTTTTTACTCTTCATCAAGAATTACTCCCAAGATGATATTATTATGCAGGCTCACACAAGAAGTGTTTGGGGCATTTAGGTAAATAATTTTAATTTGGTTCTAGGCAGTACCATGAATCTGTTACTATATACTGCATGGAGATATAACACAAAAATATGTAGTCGATCCTAGAATAAATAAGTAAATACTTACAAATACACTTTCCCACTACACATACTTAAAGACATTTATATCCTAGTAAAGCCCATTGGGACCTCCAATAGCTTGATGTGGTCCAACTCAAAATGAGAAGAAACACAGTGGCTGCAACAATGGTCTCAAATATAAAAAGATCTTGTGCCTGGCACAGTGTTGGGTAGTATATCATCCTATTGTTCATCAGGTCACTATGAGTTGGACCCAACTTGACTGTCACTTATAACAACAATGGAGGCAGTGGTGCCCTTCAAGACAAGGGTACACATTTTCCCCAGTTGCTAGGAATATTGGCCAGTATGGCATTAGGCCTGCAGCCTTAGCACTGTGGCTTCTGATCCTGTCAGATCTCTGAAGCTAAGCAGAGTCAGGCCTGGTTAGTACTTGGATGGGAGACTGCCTGGGAACACCAGTTGCTGTAGGTTTGGGAGATGGACCTGGCAACCCACTCCCAAAAATCAATCTGCCATTGAAAACCCTATGAACAGCAGAGAAGTACTGACAATAGTGTTTCGTCCGTCATACGTAGGGTTGCTATAACTATAGACTCGACGGCACCTAACAACAATGGCATTAGACTGAATCTCTCTTCAACAACAGCCCCTAGCTGAAGGAAGGAATCTCATCCTAGGTCATGCACACTCCATAAGGGGTCTGTACTCAGTAACTAGTTGATCCAGGGTATAAAGGTCCAGTCTATTTAGTTCAAAAGAGCTCTGTACACCCAGCCTCGCTGCAGCTGTCCATGTGTTCAGGTGAAGCACCTGATGCAAATGTAGCTCAGGTCAATCTCTTCCTCTGAGGAAACTGGCTTCTCTCCTTTCCTTTCAAGTGCCTTAAGATTTCTCTTCAATAACTGCCTGCAAGTAAATTTCTATTTTAGAGTATCGTCCCCATTCTATCTGACCTATGACCATTGGAACTGAGATTTTGCAACCAAATTCTCTGCTCTGTGGCCTCTGTATTCTCTCATTTATATACGTTTCCCCCAACACTTTCCCCATAATTATGCCACAAGTACAGATCCATGTCAGAGTCTGCTTCCTATGGAAGCTCATGTATAACCTAGTGACTTTCATTAGTTTTAGGCATAGTAAATGAAGCAAGGGCTGGGATTTAGCTCAGTTGGTAGGGCGCTGCGCTGCAGTCTCTGAGGTCCCGAGTTCAATTCCCAGCACCTCAAAAATGGGAGAAGGACCTGGCAATCCACTCCCAAGGCAATCCCAAAACAGCCTGCCATTGAAAACCCTATGAGGGTCGCTATGAGTTGGATACCGACTTGACGGCACCTAACAACAACAACAACAACAAATGATGCAAAACATTGTACATGTGAAAAATTAAGATAACAATTTCATAAAAATGTTTAGTACTTTAATGCTATTCCAAACAGATATTATAATTTCTAATTTGATCTGCTTGAATAAAATGTTAAGTAACGAAAAACATTGAAAGAAACAAGGTAGCAATATTTGCTGAGGACTGATCTTTAAATCTGTAACATTGCCTTATATTTCTGCATGGTAACCAATACATTCTCTATTGATCTGAAAAATATTTTGATGTTATTGCTATTGAAATAAATAGTAAACAGAACCCATGACAATTCAATCTCCATATTTCTTGCAGATATATATCTGGTCATACTGGAAATATTGCAAATTACAAAGAAAAAGAACTATGTCTTTGAAAATATGTCCTGCAATATTCACTAGGAAATATTTTATATTCTCTAGACTATAGGAATATTTTGCTTCTGTAAATCAGTAGCACAAGGTGACAAAGTCTGAAATGGAAACAAACAATGGGAAAGATGAAATAAATATGCATGCAGTAAATGTACTAAAAAATTAAAACAAATTTACAGAATCCATACCAACAACAGCAAAAGGCTGATATAAAACTGCAGAAAACAAAATTTGCCATGTGAAAATAAATGAAACTTTTCTGCATTTTGGTTTAAACATAAAAATAAGTAAAAATAATAGATATGAAGGGAAAATTGAAGAATCAATACAAAGAAATTTTGTATTCCTGCATATACTAAGACTATAAATATGAATGGGCTGGGATTTAGCTCAGTTGGTAGACCACTGTGCTGCAGTCTCTAAGGTCCCAAGTTCAATTCCCAGCACCGCAAAAAATGGGAGAAGGACCTGGCAATCCACTCCCAAAGCAATCCAGAAACAGTCAGCCACTGAAAACCCTATGAGGGTTGCTATGAGTCGGATACCAACTCGATGGCACCTAACAACAACATAAATATGAATAAGTAATTTTCTGTAATAAAATAGGTCTTTATCTGAATATTGTCATAGTAACTCCCAGAAAAAGAAAATCCATCAAAAAATACCCTGGATACACTATTGCAAAGTTTAGCAATTGTACAGGATGGGGGATCTGATTTTCTTTAAGTTTGTTAATGCAACATACTTATTTTCTGAGTGAACTTCTAACTATTTACCTACCCAAGTAATCTGTTATTTGCACAAATATTTCTATATGTGTTAATTTTGGAAAATAAATTCATTTAAAATGTTTTATTTCTATGTGCATCACAATTGGCAAATATAAAAATACCAGGAAATGTAGAAGGCAATAATAAATACTACTTCATATTAAATACTGACAAAGTATACCCAAATAATTCTGTTAAATATGATTATAATAATAAACCCAGAGATCTTAATACACTTTAAAAGTGTATTAATACAGTTTTTTTAAAAAAAAGAATTGACATGTACTGTCAAAAAATAATGCAATAATAATCTATAATACTTCTTTACTGAATAATTTTACTATCCCAGTATAGGTTCCATAGATTTTGTATGCTATCACTAGGTACAACATAAAGAAAATTGGCAAAGAAAATGTATTTTCTTAGTGATCACAAACTTAAAAACAAACAAGGGAACATGACTTAGATCGTAAATTACCTTACTCTTACAACAATTTACTTTAATAAACTGATTTTTTGGAACATACATTAATACTCACATATGAAGCATCTTTCACATAATCATATTCTTCATATATGAAGAATTAAAGACATCATTTTCCTCCCCACACTTCCTAGAGACATTTTCTTGTTAGTTCAAACTGTTAGTATCCATACTCCTCTAATTTCCTCCTTTTTGAAGTGATCTTATATATTTTTTTCAAATTTCCAACATTTTATCCCTCCATGTAGTTTGTCCTAATTCCTTTCCTCCTAGAGTTATCAATTTTCTCCCCGTTTAAAGACTTTTCTAATAATGACCAATGTCACTATATTTAAGAGGGCATTATCTCATTTTAACTAAGTATGCTAGAGCTATGCCCCACTCAAAGGCACCTAACAACAACAATATAGGTTTGTACATCTTTTTGCTTACTTTGTCTCTGTTTCTATGTACCCTATGAAAATATAAAGAGATGATCATTTGCAAGTATAATTTCCCCTAGTTGGCCTTGAAGGCCATGATCCTTTAGTTACACAAAAGTATTTACTAATATATCTGCCGGATTGCATTTGATCTTGGAAGCTAAGCAGGGTCAGGCCTCGTTAGTCCTTGGACGGGAGACTTTATGGGAATATTTTGTGCTTTAAGCTTGGGAGAAGGACTCAGCAGCCCACTCCTGAAACAATCAGCCATTGTAAACCCTATGAATAGTACAGAAGCACTGATATATGCCAGGCATGGTACAGTGTAAAGGAATATTTTGTCTGTTATGCATCGGTCACTACAAGTAGGATCTGACCCAAAGCCACGTAACAACAAAATGTCTTGTTGGATCTAAGCCTGAAAGTCGTGACATACAGCATGAAGTTCATGTACTTTGAAGGTAGACAAGCTAGAGTTTGAATTTAATATTCATTGTTTACCAACTTTGAAACATTGAAGCCATTTGAGTGTTTTCTACTTAACTAATTATATTTTTAAAGTGAAAGTAGTACCTATATGGTAATATTTTATGATGACTAAATGTTAAATCTTTCTGAAATCAGTTTTCTTTTGTGAGTGCTTGACAAGTGCTAATTAACTTCAAAACTGAACATGCAGTTCAGTTGTGAAATGTTTGCTCTTAAAATATTTTTCCTCTGCGTATTGTGTATGTATGACTCTGTGCGTGTGTGTGTGTGTGTGTGTGTTATTCTCAACGCAGGATTTGAAATCTGACAGTACTTCAGAAATGGTAAGCAATGTATTAGAAAGGTATACAAAGACTACTAAATTTTCCCTTAATATTAATTATATAACTTTAATAATGGTAGGCTATTTGACACTGTATTAGATGCTGTCAAGTCAGGTGCCACTCATAGTGACCCTATATACAACATAAGGGAACACTACCCAATACCATGCCATGTACACAATTTTTATGTTTGAGCCCATTGTTCCAGTCACTGTGTTTCTTCTCATTTTGAGTTTTGCCACATCACCAAAGGAGGTCCCAGGGGCTTTACTCTATTCCTGTCATTAAGGCTGACTCTACATTGAGGAGGAAACTCTTCCCCAGTCATATCTTGAATGCCTTCCAACCTGGAGAGCTCATTTGCCAGCATTATATTTGACGGTGATCTTCTCCTATTCACAGGGTTTTCAATCACTAATTGTTTCAGGAGTGGACTGCCGTGTCCTTCTCCTTAGTCTGCCTTAGTCTGGACACTCAGCTGAAACCTGTCCAGGACAGGTGGCCCTACTAGTATCTGAAATACCAGTGGCATAGCTTTCAGCATCACAGAAACACACAAGTCCCCACAGCACAACAAGCTGATAGACATATGGGAGATTCAAAATATAATGTATGATTTTTACTGATTCCCTGTCATTTTATCTCTGATGTTTAGGTGTTGCTAAATACAAAAACAAAGATCTAAAATATTTAAATGAATAATTCTCTATTTGTAGTTTTGTTGTTTCTGTTACTTTAACTTTTAAGTTACTATCACAAAGAAAAGAATATTTATACAATTTTCAATGCATCCCACTTATAAGAAGAACAGTTAAATAACTTTTTGGAAGTCTGTGGATGGCAGTACAATTTCATTTTAAAGTTATCATTTAAGAATACACAAATGTACATAATAAAAGCAAACATTTCATTGTATTATCTATTGTTCTAGAAAAAATCTTATTATTGTTCAGTATTTATATCATGTCGAAAGATAAGATTTTAAAAGTCTGAACATTACATGAAAATAGGGTTATTTCCCACTGTTTATTAAGTGCCCACAATCAGTTCTCTTTAAGGGAACAAGAGGCATAAGAACAAATTTTTCAATAGCCCCCTATCTGCTGCTTCAAGAAATATAGAAAAGGTGTGACATTTTCATTGTGCCAATTAAACAACATATCTTGAGAAATTCAGTAAGTACATATAAATAAATCTTTAAGAGAAAGTGCTTGTGCGTACACTGGCTTGTAGGGGTTGACATGGTATATAGACAGGTTGGTAATGAGATGGAGCTCTAGAAAGTTATATAGATAAGATGTTATCTAATAAATTAAAAATAGTTTTTTAGCTATTTATGACATTTATTTCAGGATTCCAGTCACCAAGATTCATGACGCAGTTTTCTTTCTACAGGCTTTACAGATCCACCAATGAAGACTTAAAATGTGCCCTCAAAAATCTCACTATTTGTAAGAGTTACAAACATGGAAAAAATATAATACCTCAGATGACATTAGAACTTTTGACAATCATCATATATTAGAAAAAAAAAAAAAAGAAAGCCTGAATAGACTTATAAAGGTATAATAGTAACTACCATGTGTCTGTCAATTTGCTGTGGTGTGGGGGCTTGCATGTTGCTGTGACACTGAACGCTATGCTGGTATTGCAGATACCAATAGTGTCACCATTGGTGGACAGGTTTCAGGTGAGCTTCCTAAGACAGACTAGGGAGCAGGACCTGGCAGTCAACTACAAAAACAATTAGTCATTAAAAATCCTATGAATAGCAGAGAAACACTGTCAGATATAGTGCCAGGAAGTGAGCTACTCTGGTTGTATTGCACTGAAAAGAAGACTGGGGAAAAGTTATTTCCTCAAAGTACAGTTGACCTTAATGATGTGAATGGAGTAAAGCCCTAGGGACCTCCACTTGTTGATGTGGCTGAGTTAAAATGAGAAAGAAAAACTGCAAACATTCATTAATAATTGGAGTATAGAATGTGTGTGGTATGAATCTAAGAAAATTAAAAATCATCAAAAGGGAAATGAAGCACATAAACATTGACATTCTAGGCATGAGTGAGCTACAATGGACTGACATGGGCCATTTTGAATCAGATAATCATATGATCTACTATGCTGGGAATAAAAAATAAAGAGAAATGAAGTTGTAATCATCATCAAAAAAGACATCACAAGATAGGTCCTAAACTACAGTGTTGTCAGTGATAGAATAATATGCATAATCCTACAAGGAAGGCCAGTTAATATGGCTATTATTCAAATTTATGCACTCATGACCAAGGCTACAAATGAAGATATGGAAAATTTTTACCAGTTTTTGTAATCTGAAATTGATCAAGCATATAATCAGGATGTACTGATAATTACCAATGACTAGAATGCAAAGCCTACAGTGGTAGCCCTGTGGCATCCGATCCTGTCAGATCTCGGAAGCTAAGCAGGGTCAGGCCTGGTTAGTACCTCGATGGGAGACCACCTAGGAACACCAGAAGCTGTAGATTTGGGAGAAGGACCTGACAACCCCCTCCCAAAAATCAATCTGCCATTGAAAACCCTATAAACAGCAGAGAAGCACTGGCAATAGTGTTTCCCCTGTTGTACAGAGGGTCACTATGAGTCAGATATGGACTCAATGACACCTAACAACAACACCAACAAGAGTGCAAAAGTTGGAAACAAAGAAGGATCAGTCATTGGAAAATAGAGCCTAGGTGAAAGAAACCATATAGGAGATCATATGATAGAATATTGTGAGACCAATGACCTTCTGATTGCAAATACATTTTCTCACCAACATAACAGTGACTATACATACACATGGAATTCACTAGATGGAACATACAAGAACAAAATTCACTACATTTCTGGAAAGATATAATGGAAAACCTCAATTTCAGAGGTCAGAATAAGAACAGCTACTGATTATGGATCAGACCATCAACTGTTCATATGCAGGTTCAAATTGAAACGGAAGAAAATTAGAATAAGTATGTGAGAGCCAACGTATGAACTTGAGTACATCCCATCTGAGTTCAGACACCACCTCAACAACAGGTTTGATGTGTTAAACACTAATGATAGAAGACCACATGACATCAAAGACATCATTCATGAGGAAAGCAAAAGGTTATTGAAATGACAGGAAAAAATTAATTAGATGTCAAAAGAGATGCTGAAACTTGCCTTGAACATTGAGCAGTTAAAGTAAATGGAAGACATCATAAAGTTAAGAAAATAAACAGAAGATTTTAGAGGGTATGAAATATTATAATGACACATGCAAAGAGCTTGAAATAGAAAACCAAAAGGGAAGAAAGAACATGCTATGATTTTCTCAAGTTTAATGAATTGAAGAAAAATGTTGAAGATTCTAGTGGCAATCATGAAGGATTCTACAGGGAAAGTAGAAAAAAAGAGAGTAGGAAAATTTTGCAAAGATGGAAGAAATCCATAGAGTCATTGTACCAAAAAGAATTGGTGGATGAGCAACAATTTTAAGAGGTTGCATATGATCAGGAACCAATGGTACTGTAGGATGAAGTGCAAGCAGCCTTGAAGGCATTGGTGAAAACAAGTCTCCAGGAGTTGTTGGAATACCAAGAGAAATGTTTCAACAAACAGATGCAGCACTAAAGGTTCTAACTTGTTTATACCAAGGTATTTGGAAAATAGCTACCTGGCCAACTGATTGGAAGAGATCCATATTGTACCATTCCCAAGAAAAGGGATCCAATCAAACATGGAAATTATTGAATGATGCCATTAATATTACACACAAATAAGATTTTGTTACAGATCCTTCAAAAGCAACTTAAATAGTATATAGACAGGGAATTGCCAGAAAATTAAGCCAGGTTCAGAAGAGGGCATGGAACCAGGCATGTTATTGCTGATGTAAGATGGATATTAGCCAAAAGCAGAGAATACCAGAAAGATGTCTATGTTTTATTGAATATGAAAAGGCATTTGACTGTGTGGAGCATAATAAATTATGGATAATTTTGCATAGAATGGAAATATCAAAACAATTGTACTTGGGAAGAATCTGTACATGGATCAGGACTCATTCATTCACACAGAGCAAAGAAACAGTGCTTGGTTAAAGTCAAGATAGGTATTTATCAGGGCTGTATCCTATCACCATACCTTTTTGATCTGTAAACTGAGCAAATAATCTGAGAAGCTGGACTTTATGAAGAAGAATGAGGCCTCATGATTGGAGGAAAGACTCATAAAAACCTGTGTTACGTAGATGACACAACTCTGCTTGCTGAAAGTGAAGAGGATTTGAAACATTTACTGATGAAGATCAAATAACACAGCCTTCATTATGGGTTGTGCCTCAACATCAACAAAACAAAAATCCTTACCACTGAGTCAGGCTGCAACTTCACGATAAGTGGATAAAAAACTGAAGTTATCCAAGACTTTGCTTAACTTGGTTCTCCAATCAACACTAGTGGAAATAGTAGTCAACAAATCAAAAAGTGCATTGCATTGGGAAAACTTGTTGCAAAATACCTCTTTAAAGTGTTGAAAAGTACATATGTCACACTGAAGATGAAGGTGCACTTGACTCGTGTCATGGTGTTTTCAGTCTTATCATATGATCTTAAAAGCTGGACATTGAATAAGGGAGACAGGAGAAGAATTGATGCCTTTGAATTATGCTACTGGAGACAAATATGATTATACCATGGACTCCCAAAAGAACCAGCAAATCCATCCTAGAAGAAGTGCGACCAGAGTGCTCTGTGGAACAAAGGATGGCTAGACTGTGTCTTATGTATTTTGGACCTGTTGTTAGGTGGGATGAAGCCCTGTAGAAGGACTTCATGTTTGGGAGAGTGACAGGTCAGTGAAACAAAGACTCTCAACTAGATGGATTGACACAGTGTCTTCAACAATGGGATTAAAAATAAAAATATCATTTGCTTTGCACAGAATCGAGGAGTGTTTCATTCTTTTGTACATAAGGTCACTATAGGTCAGACCCAACTCAATGGCATCTAACAACAACGACAACAACTAGTCGTATAAAACTTTCCCTTTTGGAAGTCCATTGAATTTTAAATAAATAATATAATACCAGAAAAACAACCCTTGTATATGAAATATGTAAGTTCCATTTTAAATGATCATTGGTTAAATTAAGATTTCAGAATCTAGAAAATAAAGTACCTATCAGAATCTATAATATAAAAGCACAGAAGAATTCTGAGGTAAATTTAAATTTATAGTATCAATCATTTTTGGCACTTGATGAAAAAGAGAAAAATCCAAATCAGACATCTATAGTCAACTATGATGGGTTCTCTTGAGTCAGACCAGCTTGTCTTTTGAGATCAACTCTAAAACTAGATAATATAGCAAGAAAATAAAACCCCCAGTTTTGAAAGACATAAAAAAGTGAGCAATAATTATGACCTGAGGGAGTCAGAAGAAATACAACTTCCCTGAATCTTTTCCTCCCTAAGGTCATGTTGATTTCTGATTCAAAACTTTGCAGCCAGCAGAAAATAGCAAAGTTTCACAAATGTGCTCTAAGGTCTAGCTAGAAGAAAATTGGAATCCTGGCCAATTAAAGTAGCAACATCTTGGGACCAAGATTAAGGAACCAGATATTGGGACAAGAGAGAGGGAAAACACACTGATCAGCCTGATCTACCATGAATTTTAACCATAATTTATTGCTAGATTCTAAGAGGCCAAGAGACACAGCAACCAGCCATAAAACTTGGAGCTAAGAGGAAATACAATAGAACATGTAGACTTAACAAGGTACAGTGAGCTTAGAACAATATGCTAGTATTTTTACTGAATTTGCTAAGAACTAGAGAAAACTAGAATGAGACATGATTCCTTCCTTTTCAATATCCAGTTCCGGCCAAAGAACTTGGAAAGACTACAGTTGTTCATGGCATCAGTTGGTTATTTGTTCTACTCTCACTACACTCCCTCCAAACACAATAGTCTCCTTAGAGACAAGTGGAATCAACCAAAGTCTCTACAATTTAACATCCAGAGTATATAAAATTAAATGTAAAAATTGTTGTCTATGCTGTGTAACAAGACTTGATGATGAAAAACCAATAGAAAATAAAATTCGATATACAGACAACTAAAATAGTTTCAGATTGTAACCTTCAGTTAAATATGCTTCATATGATTAAGAGGTGGCAAGTTGTAGCAGTCCACAAGAAAAGCTTAATATTTAAAAGGAAGTCATATGAAAATTATAAAATAAACTATACTGGCTAAAAGTACATGTTAGTAGATGATTATTACAGTAGCAGAAAATACCAGAAAATTACTGTCTCTCTCAGATAGATGAGGACAGAGCAAGAAGATGGTTACCTGAAAGGGAGAAAGAGAACCCTTACCACCCACATCATAAGGCTTCTGACTTTCCAAAATTATAAGAAAAATATGTATGTGGTTTAATCCATACAGGATGTGGTACTATATTATAGCAGTCCAAACAGAATATAATGACTTAAATAGAGTTAGGGGAGATAGTGTTACAAGCAATACTTAAATATGCAACTGGAGGAGATTTTACCAAAACTTTTGAAAATCCCTATTATCAAGGTAAGAAGCCATGCCAATTCTAAGCAGAATAAACCATGTACACACACACACACACACACAAACACACACACACACACGCACCAATCACCACAGAGTAAACAAATAAAATTATTGAAGACAATAGATAAGGAGAAAAACTTAAACAACATGAATAAAAATTCATTTTTAAGATGAAATTTCAAAGCTGGACATTGTGGTGTATGCTTATAATTCCAGACATTCAGGAGGCTGAGTGAGGAGGAACTGAGGTTCAAAGCAAGAGCCAGCCTTCTTAACTTAGTGAGACCCTGTTTCAGAATAAAAGCATAAAATGGGACTAGGGTGCAGTTCACTGGTAGACTCTTGCCTAGTATGTGCAAAACCCTGAGTTCAATACACAGTACAAAAAAGAAGGGAGGAAAGATAAGAAAGAAAGAAAGAAAGAGAGAGAGAGAGAGAGAGAGAGAGAGAGAGAGAGAGAGGAAGAAAGAAAGAAGAAAGGAAAAAGAAAGAAAGAAAAAAAGAACTTTGAGAGTGATTGATTGGTAGCTTTTATCAGAAATTTTATCAATTAGAAAGTGACAAAATTGTATCTTCAATGTGGGCAAGGAAATACTAACAACATAGTACTTAATATCCTGTAATAAATATCCCTCCATATAAAATATTGACTCTCAATTTTCTGCTTAATGAGACCATGTCACTAAATTTAAACTGATCTAATTTCTTATTCTTGTCCCCTAATTACTCACCATTAATATTCATGTGTTCTATAAATTTATATAGATAGATAGATAGATAGATAGATAGATAGATAGATAGATAGATTACATAATCTGAAAAGGCATTTAATTTTTTTGGTAGTTAGAGAAGAGGATGATATGATGAAAAAATGCAATAAAGGCATAGGGTATCCTGTATGTCATAGCCCACATTGTGTAAGATGTACACGTACACACACACACTAGCAGTTTGTAAACATATTCTGTAATAACCATGATTGTCTCTGTAGGATTTCAATACATTTTTCTTTAAATTCTGACTTATTTCCACATTTTATATTCCATAAATATTTATTCATTGTGTAAAAAGTGTCAAAAATAAGAATCCTATATATTTATTATTTAAGCAATAAAATGATTGTTAATAGATAATGTAAACATTTGACATGGATTTGGGTAGTCCACAACTTCACTACATAGAGATAAATTGAGGGCCAAGAAGTGGATTTTCAGAAACACAAGAACTGATTTCTTGGGAATTTTTGTTACAATTCCTTTTGTCACAGAATGGAAGACTCAGTCTAAGGAAAGAATACTTCATCGTGAGTGCTCTAAGGTAAAGGGCAAAAGATTTTTCATTATGAACACAAAAGGAGAAAAATATGAGTCCACCTGAAGGAATTTACACAAATCAAGTTGTGTTTTTTGTTTTTTGTCTTTGTTGTCTAAAGCCATAATGACTATAATTAGAAAGTTGCAGAGAACTTAGGACTTATGTAGAAAGCATCTCAAATACTACTATATCCCCCACCCCATCAAACAGAATAGAAAAGTAAATTTGAGCTTGAAAGAAGACAAAAGATAAAGTAAATATTTGAAATATTGAATGAGGAAGTGTGACTGAAGATAAAATAAGTAAACATCAGATTAAACTGGAATATAATAGGACAAAATGTCTGGACAACAATATGATTAGGTGTAGAATTTTTTCCTTTTTGGTTAGTGACCCTATATAGGCTCATAGGTATATATTGACATTACTTACACTATCACAATCTAACAATCTAGTTAAGTAGTATTTTCAGTTTTGGGTATTTTTTTCTTTTTCTTTATTTTTTTCTTTTTCTTTTTCTTTTTCTGTGTGTGTTTAATTTATGGCCAGAAGTAAAAAAAATTATCATATGACTTTTATAGCAGATCACATAATCCACTTTTTGTGTAAGATCGGTTTTAGAGAAATGTTTATCTCTATAGATAAATTTATTATTTTCTACATCTTTAAAACATTTTAAACCAAGGAAAAACAAAATAATTATTCCTGGAGTGGACAGAAGAGGGTGGGTATGAGATATATTATAAAAGTATTGTGAGTACAAAAAATGTGTACAATTAGGGGGGCAAAAAAGTATACACATTTTAAGAGACATTGTCTATGTATTACTTTTCAAAGTTGAATTGAATTACAGTAGCAATGTGTAATATAATGTTTGGTCAAAAATGCATTAATTAAATCAGTGCTTATGCCACCAGGCAACATGCAGAACAAAGAAAATGGCAAAAGCATAGTTGTCATCCAAAGAACACAAAACCACCCTAAGGTGGAATTTGAGATTCAAAAATCACATGGGAGTAAAAAGACAATGTAGGCATAAATATGCAACAAAACCTCCAACATTTAGAACAATTGCACACCTTAACTGCAAGTTTGAGATGTGAGTGTGATGTGCACAAGTGAAGACACAGAAGTCCTCTCAAAGCAACAAATTCTGCTTCTTTTGCTATGGTAAACATTTTGAGCACCTCTTGTAATTGCAGGAGACATGAATTCATCTTTTGTTATGTTTTGTTTTATACTGAGTATGATAATTTTGTATACTATATATAAATACATGGAATATTATTTTAGTATAGTTTTTCTCTTTCCTTAAAATGTGTACATTTTTGACATCCACTGTATAATATATAGATTATATATTTTCTATGATCAGTATAGCAAAGGAAATATACGAGCATCTCTCCACCTACTCAAATTATTCATTTACATCCAAACAAAATGCTTTTATCTTCTTTTTTGCAGGAAAATATCAAGTGAAACGACCATACACAGCAAGAACATGTCTCATGGGGTGTATTGTTCTATTCCATAATATGTGATTATAAAGCTCTTTTTTTCATGATAGAAAATCACTTTAGGTATTATGGTTTTGGGATATTTTCCAATATTTCAAATAAATAACAACTTGAAGTCTTTGCCTAAGAAAAAATCACACCTTTGGAAAAGAGTTAGGAGTGTCATGTCTTTTCACTTTACTGTTGCTGTGCATCACATTTATGAGGACATAATAAATAGTCATAATAGAAAAAGGATACTTAGAATAAAATAAAGTGGTCCATCAAGTACTCAAACTAAGTTTATTACTGCAATGGACTTGGGCTATAATTACAAACAGAGGAGAGAATAACTATAAGTTATTTTTATGTAAAAAGCATATTATACTAAGCAAACATAATAACACAGTTTTTATGAACCACAATAATTACCCTGAAGAATCACAGAAGTACATTTTCCTAAAAGAAGAAGGTAGGTGTTGATAAGCCACTATAGAATTTTACGGTCTAAATGAGCAAAAATAATTGTCATGGCAAAAGAATAAAAGTGCATTATCTTTTGTTGCAATGGTTGAGAGAGATTAAATTATAAATTAAGAATACTTATTAAATAATAAGAAAGGTTTTATATCACTTTTAGTGTCTTTATTTTTAAATGACATATTTTCACAGAAATTCTCTTTTTATTCAGTGTTTTTATTATTGTTCATTTGTAGTATATGGGAAATTGTTTCTATTGCTATGGATGCTCTGTAATACTTCAGTGAATTAATAAAGAAGAAAATTACTTTTAGGTAAGTGTCT
>VMDO01006474.1:0-74593 GCA_007922755.1 Pedetes capensis
TCTGTTTTCTAAAAAAGTTGGTATAAGAGAGCTATATTTTCTTTCTTAAATTTTTAGATTTCATTGTCAAGTTTGTCTGTGCTTCCAGTTTTATTCATGGGAAAGTATTTAATTTCAAATGCATTTTCTTTACTAGGTAGAATTATCCAGATTTGGTATTTCTTTTATTTCTTCAGAAATCTTATTTTTATTGAATTTTTTCTTGATTGTATAACAAATAATTTATATATTCAGTAAAATTCATCTTTTTAAATGTACTCTTCTATAGGTTTTGGCAAACATATACAGTCATGTAACCAACACCACAATTGAGGTATTGCATAGTTCCATCATCCCTCAAAATACCCCTGTACTACTTGGGTAGTTGGTCTCCTCCAAGCCCAACCCCTGGCCACTGCTGATATGTTCTTGTGTCCTGTAATCATACCTTTTCCAGAAGACATCTAAATGAAACTATGTTGTATATAGAGGTGTTACGAGGCAGATCGGACTCAAGGGCACCTACCAACAAAAACAACATGTGGTAGGTAGACTTTTCAGGACAGCTTCTGTCATTTGGGACAATGCATTTGAGAGCAATCCATATTGTTGCATGGATAGCTACTTTGTTTCTTTTATTTATTCTGTAATATCCCATTGTATGGATGTACCACCCTTCATTTATGTCCATTTATCTTCATTTAATCTCCAGTTGAGGGGCATTTTGGTTGTTTCCAGTTTGAGGTAATCATGACTACCACTTCTATAAAGTTTTCTGTGTAGATATTGTGAGAATACAGAATTTTGGGGGTCTGGGGTTTAGCTCAATTGGTAGAATGCTGCTCTGTACTCTCTGAGGATCCAGGTTGGATTCTCCAGCATTACAAAAACAGGAGAAGTACATGGCAATCCACTCCCAAAGCCATCCTGAAACAATCAGCCATTGAAAACCCTCTGAGAGTTGCTTTGAGTCAGACCCAACTTTACACCACCTAACAACAACAACAACAGACTTTTATTTCACTTGGGTAAACATCTAGGATTGGAATGCTGGTGACCTATATTAAACTATATTTAAAACTTGTCAACTAGTTTGCCAAAGTGCCTATGTCATTTTGCATTCTCAGCAGCAGTGCCTGAGAACTCCAGTATCTCTACATCTTCAATAGTACTTGACATTACCACTTTCATTTATTTTAAAACTTTAATAGATGTTCCTTTAGGACTTTATCTGCCTTTCCATAGTGACAAATGACATTCAGCATCTTTTCATATACTAATTTGAATCTGTACACTTTCTTACATGAATTTTATGTTTCAGCTTTCTACTCGTTTTTAATTGATTTTGTCTTTTCTCATTGAATCTTGAGAATTTTTTAGGCATATTGGACACAAGTCCTTTATCAGATGTATAAGTTGTAAATATCATTTCTCTATGGATTCTTTTCATTCTCTTAAGAATAGCTTTCAAAACAGATATTCCACGTTTTTGTGAAATCCAATATATTAATTTGTGCTCATGGAGCATAGATTTGTCTTGCACCTAAGAAATCTTTGTATAATCCAACATCACATAGATTTTCTCTTTGGTGATGTTTCAGAATTTTTATTGTTTTAGGTATTACATTTACATCTGTTATAATTTTGATTTACTTTTTCTAGAGGCTACAAAGCATGAATTATAATTATTTTGCACATGGATATCCAATTATTCCAACACCATTTGTTGAAATATCTATCCTTTCTTTATTGAATTGCTTTTATATCATTATCAAAAATTCATTGACTCAATACTTGTGAGTCACTTTCTATACATTTTGTTTCTTTGATTTATATGTCTATCTTTTCTCTAATACTATCTTATCTTGACTACTATACTTCTATAGTAAATCTGGAAAACATTTAATGTGAATACTTTAAGATTGTTCTTCTATTTTAAAATTGTTTTTGTTATCTTATTTCCTTTTCCTTTACATATAAACTTTAGCATCAGCTTGCTGACTTCTCCCAATCCTGCTGGTATTTCATTTGGAATTGTATTGCATGTATATATTAAAGAGTACTGACATCTGAAAATTGATTCTCCCAATTCACGAACATAAAATTGCTCTCCATTTATTCAGATGTACTTTGAGTAATTTAGTCTAGATTTTGTAAGTTTTAGCACACAGATCTTAGAGATATTTTGAAAGAATTCTATATATTTTGTGCTCTTTGGTTCTATAATAAATGAAAATGCTTTATTTCAATTTTCAACTGTTCATTGCTAGGATATGAAAATATTGATCTGGCATTCAGCAACCTTGCTAAATGCATTTACTGGGAGGTTATGTGGCAGATTCTTTGGGATTTTCTACACAGGAAACCTTGTTGTTTGTGGAAAAAGACATTTTTAATTCTTCCTTTTAAACCAACTTCCTTCTTTCTTTGTTTCTTTCTTTGTTTCTTTCTTTCTTTCTTAAGACTGCTGGTATAACTGTGAATAAAAATCATGAGTTACATTATTCTTAGATTAAAAGGATTCAATTTTTCATCTTTAAGTATGAAGTAGATTCTAAGTTTCTTAGTTATGCCCTCTATTCAGTTGGAAATATCCCCTTGTGTTCTCATTTTGTTGAAAGATTTTTTAAGAAAACAACATTAAACTTTTTCAAAAACTTTTTTGTGTCTATTGAATGATCTTTTTTTCTTATTTTGTCAGTTGATATACTGTGAGTTTTACTGATTGATTTTCGTTGTTGAACTAGTTTTGTTTCCTAAAGTAAACTATCCTTGGTTGTAGTACATTCTGTATTTTATATCTTTTTAGGGAAGTCAAATTTTCTTCCTGAAAGTTCCACATTGATTCTGTTGAAATGAACTGACAAGAGACAATTTTAACAGGATGAAAAATATGCATGAAAATTGAACAGGAGGAAACTACGTATTCATATGCATGTGTGCAGAGATGTCACAGAAAATATGAAGGGCCAGGCAGTGGAGGCTTCCATACTCTCTTCATGGAGGACAGGGATGTTGGGATTGTGGATACTTTATTGTTGTTGTTGTTGTTCCTTTATCTATCTGCCAAAGAACACAATTGCCTTCAAGTGTCATACTGAAATGTCATTAACCAAAGGTTAAACTCCTGTTATAAAGAAGAGCCTGAAAATCAAACAAACACCAACCTAGAGCCCAAGAGAATTTTGCCCCAGACCATTGTCTCTTCTTCAGGCCCCTTAATTTAATGAGTTTGAGGGGAAATTAAGGGGCCTGAAGAAGAGACAATGGTCTGGGGCAAAATTCTCTTGGGCTCTAGGTTGGTGTTTGTTCGATTTTCAGGCTCTTCTTTATAACAGGAGTTTAACCTTTGGTTAATGACATTTCAGTATGACACTTGAAGGCAATTGTGTTCTTTGGCAGATAGATAAAGGAGCTGCAGAGAAAGTGGTCCTCTGCATTTGCTGCTCTGAGTCTCTCAGTTTGAAATCCAAAGTGACATGTTTTGGCTTAGCATTTTTCCCCAACATGCTATTGGCATCAATTATCAATTTATTAGGAGGTTTTTTTTGTTTGCTTGCTTTTGTTTGTTTGAGTGTCTACATTGATTATGACCTACAATCATGACCTGTAGTTTTCTTTTCAGATTTTCTATATTTTTTGTCATTGTTGATCATTTTTGTCTTTCAAAGAACTTATTTTTTATTAAGCTGTTATATTTTTATTGTGGTTTATAATATTTCCTTTCTATAATTTTAATGTCTTAAAAGCTAAGGTACTCTCTCCTCTTACATTCCGGATATTAGTAATCTGCATCACCTCTATTCTCTTGATCAATTTAACAAGAGCTTTACCAAATTTATGAATCTTTTAGAAGCTTTTGATTTCATTGGTTTTCTCTGTCAGTGTTTTATGTCATTGCTTTATATTAGTCTGTTTATTTTCTCTTTATTGCTACCTCTTCCTATTTAATTTGCTCTTCTTTTTCTAGATTCTTCTGGTGGAAGCTGGTCGGGGATGCAGAAGTATTTGGTTAGCTGGTAGCACAGCAGTGATGCTAAATGTGTAATTAGCATTCTAAATTATAGAACCTGTGCTGCAGACCCGGCAGGATTTCATCCTGAGCTGGCTGCTGGTCAGCTAGCAGCTGCTTGGTGTGACTAGAGGATGTGACAAAGGAAATAATGGTACAACCACCAGGGAATCAGAGAATCTTGTATACAGCACTAAGTAATTGCAATTTTGCTAAGGGCTATCAATAGACTTATGTTGTAGAATCATTGCTCTGGCTGTAGTGAGAACAGATGAGCCTGAGCCAGAGTAGATATAAACCTCCCAGGTAGCTCCGGCAGTGATATATGGATGTGGTCACATAAATCTTAACTCCTACAGGGGCAGGGATGGAGGAGAAACACAGACTAAGGGGGCTGGAGAGGTGGACTTGGTGATGTAGATGGTGCCCAAAAAGAGAAAAGATCACACTGTGCAGCTGCGTAAGACAGTGGCCAGAAAAACATCTTGGCTAAGAATATAGGAAGTGTCCCATATAGAGAAAATATGTTGCTGATGTTGTTGTTAGGTGCTGGCGAGTTGGTATCCAACTCATAGCAACCCTACATACAACAGGCGAAACACTATTGTTAATACTTCTCTACTATTCATAGGGTTTTCAATGGCATATTGATTTTGGAGAGTGGGTTGCTAGGTCCTTCTCCCAAGCCTACAGCACCTGGTGTTCCCAGGCGGTCTCCCATCCAAGTACTAACCAGGCCCAACCCTGCTTAGCTTCCGAGATCTGACAGGATCCATGCCAGGGTGGTATGACTGTAGGCTTACCTATATGTATATATAGTGCAACAATTACTACAGTCAAGTAAATTATACACATCTCACATAATTACTTTTTTCATTGTAAGAATACCAGAAGTCTACTCCCTTGGCAAATTTCTAGTATAGAATACAGTATTAACTATAGTCATCCTATCATACAGTAGATCTCTTAATGATTCTACACACCTGCAACTTTGTACCCCTTGACCTAACATCTGTCCTTTCCTTCTACTATCCTCTCCTCTTTAATATGACAACCATAATTTTACATTTTGTTTCTTTCTATGTATTTGACTTCTTTCTTTCTTTCTTTCTTTCTTTCATTCGTTCGTTCGTTCGTTCGTTCACATGTGAGGCCATGCAGTATTTTTCATTCTGTGTCTGGCTTATTTCACTTATAGTTAATACTCTCTAGGTTTATCCATGTTGTTGCAAATGGTGGGATCTTTTTTAAAGCTGGATCATGCTTGTGTGTGTGTGGGTGTGTGGGGGGGTGTGAATTTATGATATATGGTTCACAAATATGTTCTCCCACTCAGTTGGCTGTCTTTTCGATTTGTTAACCATTTCCTTTTCTGTGCAGAAGCTTTTCCAATTGATGTAATCCCACTTGTTTACTTGTGCTTGTGTTGCCTGCATTTTGAGGAGATATCCAAAAGAAAAAAGAAGGTCATCACCAAGACCAATATCAAGGATATTTTTCACTTATCTTTTCCTCCAGGAATTTTATGGTTTTAGTTTTATATTGAAGGGATAGATAAAAGACAGATAGGTAGACAGATATAGATACTCAAAGATATTTTTAAAACACAGTAATTAAGACTGCATTCAGGACCACTGTGATAGATATGAGGGCCAAAACAACAGGTTTTATAGTGAAGAGAGATTGGACTCAGCTCTGAATGGAGCGTGGACATCTGGGAATTTATAGCCATGGAGCTGGGTTGGGATCAATGGATGGAAAATTAAGAGGAAACAACATGCCTAAAGAGAATTCTGGCTAAACTGACCTGACAGGATTCTTGCTGATGATAGGACAGGGTGATCCTGGGAGATGGTGGAGAATTAGAAAACTGATCAGATATCAAGGGTGGTGAGTTCTTGGTAAACTTGAATAAGGTTCTTTCTAAAACTGGATTTTATTAGGAAGTGAACAGATATGTCTCAGAGAAGATCCAGGAGCCTGACTAAGGTCTGGTCAAGCAAAAGGTTGTTTGGTGCATATTTGTTTTAAGTACCACTAGAACTTCAAATCTGAGAGGTCCAAAACTATCAGGAGAGGGGGCTGGGTGGAGCTATGAAACACAGATTTGATTGATTCTTGTTAGTAATTTATAAAACTCACAGGGATATTATTGCTCATAGAGGGATTTTCTGGAGGTATAATGTCATCGTATAATGGGCTCTATTCATGGTCATGGGATATGCATTAGAAAATGTCATGCTTCCCATTAAAAAAATAAATCACAGAGGATACTAGAAGGTGGAAGAAATTCCCTTGCTCATGGATTAGGAGAATCAATATCATAAAAATGGCTATACTACCAAAAGCAATTTACAGATTTAATGCAATTCCCATTAAAATTCCAATGACAGACATTGCAGAAAGAGAAAAAAACAATCCAAAAATTTACATGGAAACAGAAAAAGACCACAGATAGCCAAAACAATCGTAAGCTCCAAACCAGTGCAGGTGGGATCACAATTCTTGTTTTTAAAATATACTACAGGGCTACTGTAGCAAAAACAGCCTAGTACTGGCACAAATATGGGCCTGAAGACTACTAGAACAGATTGGAAGACCCAGAGAAAAATTCAGGCAACCACAGCCACCTGATATTTGACAAAGGAGCAAGGGACACAAAATAGAGAAAAGATAGCCTCTTCAACAAATGGTGCTGGGAAAATTAGACATCCATCTGCAGAAAAATGAAAACAAACCCATACCTCCCAATTTGCAGGAGAGTCAACTTGAAATGGATAAAAGACTTCTATGTAAAACTAGAAACCTTAAAACTACTAGAAGAAAGAATAGGAAACACACTCCAATACATAGGCATAGGAAAGCATTTCCTTAGCAAGACTCCAGTTGCTTAGGAAATCACACTAAAAATTAACAAATGGGATTACATGAAATTAAAAAGTTTCTGTATAACAAAGGAAACAACAGAGTTAAGGAACAGTCCACTGAATGGGACAAAATATTCTCATCCTACACATCTGACAGAAGACTAACTTCTAAAATTTACAAAGAACTCAAGAAAGCAACTCCCAAGACAACAAATAATCCAGTACACAAGTGGGCAAAGGAATTTGAACAACAGTTCTCAAATGAAGAAGTTCATAAGGTTAAGAAACACATGAAAAAAGGCCCAATATCCCTCACCATTAGGGAAATGCAAGTCCAAACAACTCTGAGATTCCACCTAAATCCAGTAAAATGGCCAAGATCAACAAAACAAATAATAACAAAGGCTAGCAAGGATGTGGGAAAAAAGGAATCCTCTTACACTGATGGTGGGACTGTAAATTGGTTCAATCACTTTGGAAATCAATATGGAGATATCTCAGGAAACTAAAAATAGAACTGAAATACCACCCAGCTATACCACTACTGAGAATATACCCAAAGGGAGACAAGTCAAATACCACAGAGACACCTGCATCTTCATATTCAATGGAGGACTCTTCACAATAGCAAGGATATGGAACCAACCAAGGTGCCATCAACAGAAAAAATGGATTAAAAGAAACCTATGGTACATATACACAATGGATTACTACTCAGCAATAAAAAATGAAATAATGTCTTTTGCAGTAAAATGGATGGAACTAGAGAACATCATCTTAAGCAAACGAGCACTAGCTCAAAATGAGAAATACCATATGTTCTCACTCATGTGGGAGCTGAATGCTACTTCAAGGAAGAACAAATCCTACGTATAAGTAGATATATAAAGATGCACAGTTCAACCTAGCAAAGAAGGGATAATATGTAGAGTAGGAATAAGGTGGGAGGGAACTAGCAAAGGGAAGTGAAGATTGTGGAAGGTGGGATGGGGAGGAGAAACAATGTAGAGGGATAGAGGGGGACAGGATAATCTCAATATAAACAATACAACTTCAGGAGTACATAGGAAAAATCAGAGCACATAACCCAAAAATGCAGACAATTTTTACTACACTTTAGTCAAAAGTTTCCATAAACCTTGTGAGTTGATAGAAGTGCTACCAAAAGTGATATAATAGTTGCCTACTGGAAAAAGCCAATGCTGTCCTCTGTACTCCACTAACATTTGCCAACAAAGGGAGAGAAAAAAAGAAAACCTCATGTTTCCAATGGAAGATTACTTAATTTCTTGATAACCTCAGCATTGAAGAAAAGTTGATTTGGCCAACAAGAAGGCAGCCTTCCTGGGAATAGCAAAAGCTGAAGTAGGATTTCCTGTTTAACCATCTCCACCAAAAGTGGGGCAAGTGGGCAGCTTCCTTCTCCTGTCCAGCTGTTCTCTCCTTGGGGCTCGATTTCCACACTGCCTCCCTCTTCATTGTCCCTTGGAAGTAAGGTAGTACCTTAGTCTGTTCTGGCTGTAGTAATAAAATACCATACACATGGTGGCTTTGCACCATGGAAAATAATTTCCCAGTGGCAGCAAATGAGTTATCCAGGATCAAGGTGGCTAGAGATCTAGGGTCCACAGAGGGACCTAGTCCTGGTTCATAAATGACACCATTCTGCTGCATCCTCATGTGGCAGAAGGGAAGAGGGAGCCCTGCAGGGTCTTTTCTAGAAAGGGACTAATTCGCACCCATAACCCAATCACCTCCCAAAGGCCCCACTTCTCTGGATTTACTTTCCATAATCTGCCATAATTCTCCCTACAACCACTTCCTGTAGACGTCGCACCAAACACAATCTATAGCAACCTGCAGTTCAAATGCCTCTGCAATCGTCAATGCATTCCTTAATTCATTAGGTTTTCTCTTTCATTAGGTTTCATTAGGTTCACTTTCAAAGAAGATTCTGGGAGCTGTGCTAGCTGCAGCCCCCTGCGCAGAACCTGCTTCTTTGGGACCCCTTGCTTCTCCACCGCTGAGACCTCCCTGAGTCTGTGCCCTTCCCCTGCCTTGCCTGGGAAATGCTCACCCTTTTCCTGAGCTAGGCCATGTCTGCGGAGACCCCACACACCTGCAGGTCTATCAGTTGGGAGTGTTTCCACCTGACTGAGTGACTCTTGGGACTTGAGAAGGCTACCAACGCATTTCAGGAAAGGGAGAGAGTGGAGGGTCTGTCACCTGGAGCAGAGTCCCCAACCTTTTTGGCATGAAGGGGCAGTTTCATGGAAGACAGTTTTCACAAGTGGGAGTGGGGTGGAAATACAAATGATGCTTCATTCCCTCACCAGTCGTTCACCTCCTGCTGGGCAGCCCTGCTCCTGGTACTGGCCTGTGACCCTGGGATTTAGGGACCTTTCAACCACAGCATGGGAGAAGGACCTGGCAACCCATTCCCAAAAATCAATGTGCCATTGAAAACCCTAGGAATAGCAGAGAAACACTGACAATAGTGTTTCGCCTGTTGTACATAGGGTCACTATGAGTTGGACCCTACTCAATGGCACCTAACAACACAAACCACAGCATCTCCTCCTTCCAAGAAGTAATCTGCAGACCCCATGTCTCGCCCCTGTCAGCCATGAGGAGCTACTTCTGTAAGCCGGTCTGTCACTCACCAAGAAGTAGGTTCTTGGGCTCTGCTAAATCGTAGAAAAAGTTGTCCTGAAGCAGTGGCTTCAGGATGAGATTAACCCTACCCTACCCACCACCTTCCATGGTGGTCTATGCTGAAAGATCCCTCTACCCTGCCTGGTTGAGACTGAGGGGCCAGAGGAGTTAAAAAAAAGCTGGCTGACTCTCTCCTCTCTCTCTCTCTCTCTCTGTGTGTGTGTGTGTCTTCTCTCTTTCTCATTCTCTCTCTCTCCTTCTCTCTCTCTCTCTGTCCTCTCTCCTTCTCCCTCTCTCCTTCCCTCTCTCTCTGTCCTCTCTGTCCTTCTCTCTCTCTCCTTCTCTCTCTGTCCTTCCCCCCTCTCTCCTCTATCTCTCCTTCTCTCTCTGTCTTCTCTCTGTGTGTCTTCTCTCTCTCTCCCTGTGTCTTCTCTCTCTGTCCTCTCTCTGTGTCTTCTCTCTCTCCTTCTCTCCTTCTCTCTCTCCTTCTCTCTCTCTCTGTCCTCTCTCTCTCCTTCTCTCTCTCTCTCTCTCTCTCTCTGTCTCCTCTCTCCCTCTCCCTCTCTCTCTCCTTCCCCTCCCCCTTAAATATAAAAATGTTATCACTTTTCCTTTCAGTGAAGCAGAGCAAGAATCTGGCATGTTTGCCTTAAGTCACCCCCACCGAGTGATAAGGCAAGGCTCAGGATTAAAGCAATAAAAATTCAAAATCTCCAGCTCCAATTAGCAGAAAGCCTAAGCAAAAGCTGGATTTTCGCAGTCATGGCCAAAACTAGAGATTTAAGCAGACTCTACACGTGAAGTGGAATCCCAAACAAAGTACTTCTCACATTTTAAAATTCCAAGCTCATTTGCAGGGTTTTTTTTAATTTCCAAAAGAAATGCTCACAAGGCAACTGTAAGCATTATATTTCTCATCTCCTTCTTAGCAGAAAATTTAAGCTGGTCACATTCAACAACGTGGGACATGTGAACTGGCTCTGGGGCAGCCTCCTTTGCTCCCCTTCGTGGAGTTTGACTTGCTTTGGTATTTCTTGGTTAGATATTTCTAGACATGAAAAAATTCCCCTCTTTATCTGACTCTTCTCTGTCTCCCAGCCCCTATCACACTGAGTCACTGCAATTTTGTTCCTGAAGGAGTAGCAGGCACCAGGGTCCTCCTGGGAATGCTAACCTGACTCCAGTGTGGCTGGATTTGCTGGCACTGCCCAAACCAGACATCCTGAGATTCCCTGGGTCATGGCACATGGCCAGACACTCTTCCCCTATATTGAAACAACCCCGGTTATTTTCTTTTTGAACCTCGTGATGAATGGAGAAGCATTCATAACCCTTGCTGGACTGAAAGCCCCATGTGGCTTACTTACGGCTGCGTACACGGTGCCCTTAGATAAACAACACTTACCTGGTTGAATAACTGAATACATGGTGCCTTTCCATTTGGACTGGAAGACATCCTGCCTAGTTATTTTCTTCCCCAACAAAACACTCTTCTGCCACATGGGACAGCATAAACAACATTGGGTTGGTGTGTGTAAAGTGGGTGGTTGGAGCCAGCAAGCCCAAATCCTAATACAGTCCTAAAAATAAAATGCCCAATCAATGTCAGCCATTGATAATTTTCATTGTCTCTCTCTGCACCTGTGAATCCATTTATCAGCATTATGTTTTTAATTCATTTGTTGTTGTTGCTAGGTGCCACCGAGTCGGTATCCAACTCATAGTGACCCTACATACAACAGGGGTAACACTATTGTTAGTGCTTCTCTGCTGTTCATAGGGTTTTCAATGGCTGACTATTTTTTGGGAGTGGGTTGCTGGGTCCTTCTCTCAAGCCTACAGCACCTGGTGTTCCCAGGCAGTCTCCCATCCAAGTACTAACCAGGCTCGACCCCGCTTAGCTACAGAGATCTGATGGGATCGGATACCACAGGGCTACAGCTAGAGGCTTTAATTCATTTATTCATCATAATATAGCCATTCTTGTAAAAACTGGTCTTACTATGTGTCAGTCTCTGTGCTGGATCTGAAGACGTAAAGGGCAAAGTTTCTGGTCTCATGGGGCTTATGTCTGAGGGAGAAGTGGAGATGGAGATGGTCGGGAGATTATGTAATGGACATATAAAATTCATAATGTCTACTGCAGGGAGGAGGCATGGTCATGAGCAAGATGGGCACAATTCATGATTAAATGGAGTTCACTCTCCAAAGGCCAAAAAGACAAAAGATTTCAACAGACCAAAACAGAAAACAACAGGAAGCTGGAGTAAGTACTGAAAAGAAACTCAAGTTGGAACAGAGAGCAGAGAGCATTGGGTTTCCAGGGAGGTGCTAATGAAGGCAATGCTGTCTCTCCAGGGTGATGGCAACTCCTCCTCCTAGGTCTTGTTCACACCCCATCACATACCTTTAAAGACTGCAGGGAGTCCACGGCAGACTGCTGTGCCCTGTTATAGCCTTTCATCAGTGGGGTTGCGCCACACAGCTCTGGGCCCTGCCTGTGCAATGGGATTCCCAGTAGGAGGCTGGGGAGAATTAAGTGAAGGCACACAGGGAAAGCCTTGTACAGACCTTGGCCTGTGGCGCATGCTCATTGGAGGCTGGGGTCTGTGAGACACGATTTGAGATGGAGATGGGATATGAGAACAGGAGGTTTGGGGTGGGTGCTCCAGGGGACGCATGCCCAGGAGGGAGGGACGCAGGGCTGGGCCAACAGAGAAGGCCCACTGCCAAGCAGCCTCCACGGAGCCTGAGCCAATCTCAGCAAGACACTGGGGGCTGGATGACCAGGGCATGTTGGCACAAGGGGGCTGGACCTTTGGAACCCCACACTGACAAGTCACTGGCTTCTCTGGGTGGTTCAGGGCAGCCTTGCAGGAGCAGTGCTGGAGGTGGGGAGGGACTCAGCTGTGAGATGTCAGCGGTGACTCATATACAGCTAAGGAAATGAGTGCTTCCGTCCTGATCAGCAGACAAGGCAGCTCCCAGAGATGCTCCCTACAAAGCCTCATCCTGTTACAATTTTGCTTCTGTCCTAAGAAAAGTGCCCATCACAATACCTGCCCACAGGAGATGCCCTTCAGTCTACCGGGGCTCTGTAGTAGACCTTGTTTTGAGCACACATTCCTGATGAACCTGACTTCCAGCAGGCTGTTGCCTTCGTGTCCTTGCAGTGACTCTGTGAAAGCCAATCCCATGAGTGTCAAGAAGGAAATGGAGGCACAGGCCAGAGCCATATGAGGCCATAACACTGGGCTCTGGAATCCATCTTGCTCCAATTGCCCCTTACTCACGAGTTCTGACTCCCTTCTGACACCTCCCTGTCTCTCTTACTGCACGGTGTCTTCCTCCACAGTAAACTGATTCATTTGAGTAAAAGATGGGGCATCACAGGGCACCATCCCTCTTCTAGGGAAACCTGGGGGGCAATGCATTAAAGCCTCCTCCAGAAATCTGGGCTCAGAATACTTGGACCTTAAAGGAGGTGAAAATCCAGGAGGCACTGCTCACTGTGAATAAACCTGGAGAGATTTCACCAGCTCCATCCTCTTCACTTTCAGTGTTGCTTCCATTCTCTGTCAGCAGAGGTAGGAGAGCTGCTGAAAATTCATCAATGTATCACACCATTTGCCTACAACTTACTTATGATTGACAAGTTATACTTGTCAAAACCTGGAGAAGATATTGCGGTTCCCTCAAGGCAAGGCAGCAGGGGTACCTGCCTCTTCACCCTAAGGCAGCCTACAGGCGACAGGTTCAGGGGCGGAGGTGGGGGGAGATGGAGAGTCAGTATGTAGGTGTGGTCTGTGGCCTTCAGCTGAGAAAAGGAAAAAGCAATGCTGGATTAGTCTCTGCAGGAATGTTGCATAAAACATAAGACCACATGTAGCCAAAACAATCTTAAGATGCAAAAACAGTGCGGGTGGAATCACAATTCCTGACTTTAAACTATACTGCAGGGCTATAGTAGCAAAAACAGCTTGGTACTGGCACAAAAATTGGTTTTAAGAACAATGGAACAGAATTGAAGACCTAGAGATACACCTATGCAACTCCAGCCACCTGTCTTTGACAAAGGAGCTAAGGACACAAAATAAAGAAAAGATAGCCTCTTCAACAAATGGTGCCGGGAAAATTGGGTATCTGTCTGCAGAAAAATGAAAACAGACCTGTACATCTCAATTTGCACAAGAGTCAAATCAAAACAGATAAAAGACCTCAACATAAAACCAGAAACCTCAAAACTATTAGAAGAAAGGAGAAGAAACATGCTCTAACACATAGGCATAAGAAAGCATTTCCTTAACGAGACTCCAATCACTCAGGAAGTTGCACCAAGAATTGACAAATGGGATTACATGAAATTAAAAAGCTTCTGTACAACAAAGGAAACAATCAACAGAGTTAAGGAAGAGTCCACTGAATGGGACAAAATAGTCTCATGAGTTTCTAGAATTGACAAAGAATTCAAGAAAGCATATCCCAAGGCAACAAATAACCCCCTATACAAATTGGCAAAGGAAATGAACAGACAGTTCTCAAATGAAGAAGTTCATAAGGCTAAGAAACACATGAGAAAAGGCTCAATGTCCCTTTCCATTAGGGAAATGCAAATCAAAACAACTCTGAAATTCCACCTAACTCCAGTGAGAATGGCCAAGATCAACAAAACAAATAATAACAAAGGCTGGCAAGGATGTGGAGAAAAAGGAACCCTCTTACACTGATGGTAGGACTGTAGATTGGTTCAACCACTTTGGAAATCAATATGGAGATACCTCAGAAAACTAAAAATAGAACCAACATAACCACCCAGCTATACCACTACTGGGAACATACCCAAAGGGAGACAAGTCAAATATCACAGAGACACCTGCATCTTTATATTCAATGCAGCACTCTTCACAATAGCACGGATATGGAACCAACCAAGGTGCCATCAACAGAAAAAATGGATTAAAAGAAACCCATGGTACATATACACAATGGACTACAATTCAGCAATAAAAAATGAAATAATGTCATTTGCAGTAAAATGGATGGAACTGGAGAATATCATCATAAGTGAAGTAACAGAAGCTCTAAACGAGAAATACCATATGTTCTCACTCATATGTACGAGTTGAATCTTACTTAAAAGAAGAAAAAACCTATACATAAGGAGATATATAAAGATGCACAGTTAAACTTAGCAAAGACAAGAAAATATAAAGAGTAGAAGGAAAGAGGGAGGGGATGAGCAAAGGGAAGGGAAGATTGCAGAAGGTGGAATGGGGAGGAGAGCCAGTGTAAAGGGATAAAGGAAGAGAGGATAAGCTCAATGTAAATGAGGCAACTTCATGAGTGCATGGGAAAAACAGGGGAATAAAATCCAAATATGCTCATGAGTTTCACTACCTACTAGTCAAAAGCTTCCATAAAACTTGTAAGTTGATAAAAGTGTAACCAAAAGTGATGTAATAGTTGCATAATGGAAAAAGCCAATTCTGTATTACTCTGTACCCTGCCAACAATAGCCAACAAAGGGAGAAAGGAAAATACAAAATTGTATCCCACCAAATCATTGTTTTGTGGATGTTAATAATATTACCTTTTGGGAGGAGTGCTGTGTGGCAAAATAAAGTTGGAAAATTCTGGGATAAACACAGATTAACCAGGATTGTTTGACATTATTTGTACAGGACTATATGTAAGTATTTTCAAAGACTAAATTTACCATTGGGCCTGTTTTGAAGAACACATTTTTAAACTGATTTCTCTGCTTCTAACATATTATCTTCTCTGGTCTTCATTACAGTCCTGTGACTCACCAATGTATATCAATCTTCTTCTGTAAATGAGATTAAGGTTTAAGAAAATACTGCAACTCTTCTAGGATCACATGATTCACCAGCACCAGAACTCTCTCTACCCGGGTTGGGATAAGATTATGACTCAATTCTTAGTGGGGCAAATTGGGTTATATAAAGGTAGCATCACGCACAAAGGTCAGCATAAATGCTAATTATAATTTTAGGAAATTATTTAGTCCTACTATCCTCATACAAACCTTCAGACCCTTGGCTCCCATGGTTGTTTTTAAGTCTCTTCTAGCTAAGCAGATTTCTGGTTTTGGTAAAATGATAGTCAAAGAGGCCCAGGAAGTTCGATCTAAGGGGGCGACTGGGGACTCGAGGTGCTTTGTGTTCATTCTTTGGGTTTCAGTCCCACAAGGCCTTTTAGAAATCCACTGTGATGATAGATATACAAATCATTGCAGGGGAGTATGCTGAATGGTTTATGATAAACTGTTGCCATCTTTCTCTTCATTGTCACGTGAACACCACCAGTCAATTAGGGGCAAATTATATGTGTATTCTCTTCTCAGAGAAAGAGACACACACAAAGGAGAAAAACACAAGTGCTAAGCAAGTCACGCGTGAAATCAATCTTTCATGATGAGGAGGCCGAAGGGTCCTTGGGACAGAACCCAGGGCTTCTTGGCTGGCTAATGACCCTCCTAGATAGAGTCCTCCCACTCCCGAGAACAAGCTGCCCATTATGACAGAAAGGAGAGTCATTTCCTTCCAAGGAACTATTGTCCTATGAAAGCAGAAAGGGCAGGAAGCCCAGAGGACAAGCAGAAAACTGGAGGACAGGATTTAAAAGAGAACTTACTGAGTATTTTTAAAAATTAAAATAGGATATGGTACAACATTAAATAAACACATCCCATCTGAATTTATAAAAGTAGTATGACCATCACCATATATACAAAAGGCAGTGCATAGAAAACAGCCCATGAGGAAACTGACCATATGTTACCTAGAATACTATACAGAGGGATTGTGGTTAATTGGAATGACTAAAATTTACTGAAATGTACCTGTTTCAGACATATTTCACATATAACCTCATGTATTCTTAAAAACAACCCAGCGGGGCAAATTCCCTATTTTAGTGTACAGATGAGGGAGTGGTCATTTGGGGAGGTTTTGTCACTATCCTTGTCTTCAATGATCCACTTCACAAACAGACAGTGGTTTAATTTTTGAAAACCGCCTGCATCGTGATTTTATTTTTTAAAAACTGTTGTTGTTGTTGTTAGGTGCCATCGAGTCGTGTGCGACTCATAGCGACCCTTATAGGGTTTTCAATGGCTGATTGTTTCGGGATTGCCTCGGGAGTGGTTTGCCACATCCTTCTCCCTTAAAAACTGTAGGCATCATGATTATGTTAACTTCCCCCCAGAGGTAAAGCTGAAGCCATCATGGAGAACACCATTTCCCTCTTGTTCCCCTACGCTGACTTCCTTTCACAGCTCTCCTTCCCTTCCCCCATGCAACTTCTCAATGCTTGCTGTCTTTGGGACTGAATCTTACACTTTGCTCACCTGACCTCATCTCCACACTTCTGCATTCTGTGACCTACACCTCAGCAGCTGCTACAGCCATCCCTTGAGTAACCTTACAAAGGGTTTTCAGGTTCTGTTTCCATGCAAGGGCTCAGTGGTGGGGAGAAACAGAGGGGCTCCTACCTTATCCGCTGCTCATCCTGTAGCTCATCATGGAGCCCCATGTAGGCAGATCTGGCACATGCCTTCCTAATGCCTCTTCCCCAGATTTTCCAGTGGTTTAGTTCAGAAAATCCCCAACCTCCATTTATTGGCCTCCTCTAACCGATCCTTTCTTCTCTCCCTCTCTAGGTATCACAGGCCATTCTTAACAGAATCTTGGATGGTAGGGTCCTATGTATCAATCAATGCACCTATAAAAGGAAAAAAGTGACAGTCACTCTTTTTCTAACATTAATGATATTTGGAGAGGAGGCCTTTGGAAGATAATTGGGACTAGAGAAGATCATGAGGCTGGGGCCCCCACAATAGCATAAGTGGCTTTACAAGAAGAGGGAGAGACCCAACTAGCATCACTTACTCTCTCACCCTGGGATACACTTCACCATGTTATGATAAGGCAACAAGGTCCTTAGTAGATTCTGAGGAAAGGCTGGCACCATGCTGCTAACCCTCCCAGACTCTAATACCACAAGCCCAATCAATTTCTCTTCTTTATAAACTACCAAGTCTCAGGTATTTTGTTATAGCAACAGAAAACCATGTAATGTTGTGATAACCATGATTCTGAGAATTTAACACTTATCATTATTGAGTTTAATTCCTTTAGTGATACTAAGGCAGAAATTATTATTGCTACCATTTCATGAGTGAAAATACTTGGTACACAGCATTTAATTAGCTCACTTAAGATAATACAGGTACTAGCCAGGGGTGTTTTCATACACATGTAAATACATTTAGTTTGGCTCCTATAGAAACATTTTCTTAACCAATGTGGCAGTGAGAAGAAATTATCTGGGAAGGAACAAGCAAGTCTCCAAGTCCCCAGGTCTTCAATAACCAGATATCAAGGCCAGACTTGGCATGCCTGAGTCACAGCAATGGATCCTATGTACTTAGAATCAGTGAAAACATTGGTACAAAAATAATATTGGTACTAACACTCTCAGATTTTCAGTAATTAAATTATATTTTACTATTTATTTCTAACCGGATTATATTGAAGTCAGATGAAATGGTCTGACACTATTCATTCTTAGGTCTATTCAATTCTGGGCCATTAGACATTTTCTTTTTCCAAATGTGGTACGGGAGAATATATGTTCTCTGGTTGGCCTCAGGCTGTATACATGTCCTATAGAACAAGTCTGTGTATATACGTTAAATCTAGATCACAATCTCTGCTTGAGACTTGATGTGCTTCCAGGGTAACAGATCCATCTTTCTTCAACTTGGAAAATCTACAACCATTTGGATGGTGTCTCACCCTCACTCTCTCTCTAGGATCTCCTACCCTGCCCCTTTTGGGGCTCTTGTTAGACGTCAGTTGGACTGCTCATTTTTGTTCCTATTATCTCCTGATCTCTCCTTTCTATTTTCTCATATCATTTCTCTATGTTGTATCCTGTGTTCACTTCTTTCAGTTCCCTAATTATTTCTTCACTAGGGTATATTTGGGTTGCCTCATCTGTCCATTGTGACTCAATTGCAATGAATTCATTTTTCACTTTTATAGTTCCATTTGGCTCGTTGACAAAAATATCTGGCTTTTTTTTTTACAATGATCTTGGTTCCATCTCAATTTTTATTATCCTTCCTAATTTTAAAATATTAAAAATTATATTTCCTACTCTATGATGGTAATGTGATTATCGTATGCTGTGGGCCATCTAAATATCTTTGCTTGATGGTTGCTTCATGTTTCTGCCACTCTCATTTTCAGCAGTTTATATCTTTGCATGTGTTGTCATTTTGAGTTTTGAGTTCATTCACCCTGATGCCATCTCTATGAATCCTGGAAGAACTGAATGCCAATGCCCCCTTCTCCCTTTCCAAAGGAGGGTTGAGGGCCTGTTTATCCCATACTGTGGGGACAACACAAATCTAGGACTGTGTTTGTGTCAACATTTACTCTTTGAGAGTTCTGGACTCTACAGTCAATTGAGAACTCGACCCCCATTGCGGTAGAATTGTGCTGCCTTTCAGATGCTCTGTGGATCATTGCTGAATGTAAGAAAGAGTGAAAAGAAATCATGATTTTCATGCTCTCTTTGAAAAATATTGCCAAAATTAAGCAAGAAAGTTTTGAAAATCAAGAACAACTAAATGCCAAACTGTCTTTTTCAGAAGGATATGTCCCTTAAGGCTTGAAAAGTGCCTGATTTTATCATTCTTAAATCAGCACATGGGGCTGGGATTTAGCCCAGTTGGTAGAGCACCACTCTGCCGTCTCTGAGGTCCTGAGTTCAATTCCCAGTACCACAAAAATGGGAGAAGGACGTGGCAACCCACTCCCAAGGCAATTCTGAAACAGTCAGCCATTGAAAACCCTATGAGGGTTGCTATAAGTTGGACATGACTGGATGGCACTGAACAACAACAAATCAGCACTCAGCCAAGACTTCTGCTATTCCCTACTGGACAGAAGACACCGGGAGCTGAGTGGGGATCGAAAGGTCACACCTCCTGCCCTCCCACAGCACAAGCCAAGGTCACACTGCTTCCCCAGGCCACACGTTTGCAGCTCCTCCCAGGAAAGTGTTGGATTGTTTATATTGTCCACCAAATTCCAAACAGCCAAATAGGAGCAGGCCAGAGAAAATGCTGGAAGCCCAAACTCCCCCTACCCAGGGAGACTTTGGATCTCAGATCACTGATTAAAACCATCCTGACAGCACATTTAACACTGCTTCCTCCCCAGAGGCCTCGCTGTGGCTGGCCTCTCTTCTACCCAGCCGCAGGGTTCCTTCCAAAGCAGCATATAATGTGCCCGAGGCACCCCCCAGCCTCGGGCGGCAGGATTTCAAAGGATTCATCCCTTCACCGCAGAAGCAGGGCATTTCAATGACTCTGGAGATTGCATTTGATCTTCCTAATATTTGCTGATTCCAGAGGTGCAGACCATCTCTATTAGTCTCCTCTCATCTTAGGTGCGCAAAAAGCAATTGCAGGGCACAAGTGACTTCTACGTTCACCGACCTCCAGCAGCACTTACCATCAGGCCGCTCTCAGAAACACCAGTTAATTGGACCACACGAGTGTCTCCCATCTGACCTTGGCGGGCTTTTCCCTGCTCCTGATTCTTTGTTGGAAACCTTGTTTCTCTAAACAAGTCTCCCCAGTGGCAGGTGGTTCAGCGATCATTAGACGCTGTCTCCTTAGTATCCACCTGGCTTTCCCTAGCTTGAGTGAGGGAGCCTGGCTGTATCTAGAATGGGCTCCCATCCAGTCCTCAGAGGGCAGCTGAAAAGCTCTATCCTGTGGCCTTGTGGATTCAAGAAGGATGCTTATTTGGGAGTCCAGTTATCACACAGCCAGCTAAGGCACCCACAGGGACCTGTCAGTGAACTTCAGCAAGGGAGGGTACATGCCAGCACCGATAACTGGATCAAAGTGCCCCTGACTTCTCAAGCTTCTTTTGCTCATATAGAAAACCCTTTCAGAATTTGCTCCTGGGAATTGAAATGGAGTCAAAAGTGGACTTGGTTCTTCAGGGAGCGCCACTTGTGCCTCCCTGTGGCTCACTGGGTTGGTCATCTGGAAGAGCTACCTAGATTTTTCTGAAGCTCAGTTTTCTCACCTGGAAAAGTGGACCACGCCCTACCTGATGACCCTCAGACGTAAACTCGACCACCAAAGCCCTGTGACTCAGCCTTCTTCATCTGGCAGCTGGGAGGCTGAGTCCTGGGAACTAAGATGTTATGTCCAAATTGACACAGCCAGGAAGTGGCTGAACCAAGGCCAGAGGCCAGCCCCCAACCCACCCTCAATCACCAGTGCCCTCCACTTCCTGCCTGCTCCCCTGCAGACAGACCTTTGTCTCCTTCTGCGGGGGTGGCAGTCCAGGTCCTCAGACTCACGTATTTGCCTTTTTCTCCCATGGTGTGCATTTATTCATTAAATTGTCCACAAAATGTTTATGATTTGACCAAGCCCCCGGTCTCCTGAGGCAGAACTGAGTTACTCACCCTTTCTTAACCATTACAGCAAGCCAGCATTGCAGGATTCCACCGCCCACCATCTCTGGGAGATTAGGGGATGCATTCTCTTTCTGACCACAGAAGGTGGACCTCACAGCCACAGTCCTACCTGGGCCATCAGCGCGGGTACAGTAACTCCTCTCTTGGTGTGGGAATTCAGGGCTGACAGCATTAAACACTAGCTGCCATATATAAAACATACTGGGAGCCAGATGAGGTGGCACATGCCTGTAATCCCAGCGGCTCAGGAGGCAGAGGCAGAAGGATCACAGAGACAGTCTGCGTAACTTAGTGAGACCCTGTCTCAAAAAAGTAAAAAAAAAAAAAAGGCTGGGGGTGCAGCTCAGTGGTCCAGCACTTGCAAAGCATGCAAGTGCAAGGCCCTGGGTTCATACCCCAGTACCACACACACACACACACACACAAAAATAAAAATAAAAATAAATAAATAAAAATAAAAAAACAGTGTGTCTACTGCACCAGAAGAGGAATGTGCTGATCTACAAGTTTGTGGGTTCCAACCCCATATGCTATCGGATAACCAGCTGTGGGTGGAGCATTTCATGTCTATAACTTTCCACATGATATCTACAGAATTAGGAATTTGAAATAAATCTTCAAAGCTTTTTCGTCGTGCAAAACAGAGTGTCTTAATCTTGATGTTATTGATAATTTGATGGCTGGATAATTCCCCGCTATGGAGGTGGTTCTGGGCACCACAGGGTGTTAAGAACATCCTTGGCCTCTGCCCGCTTATAGACAGTAGCATCATTCCTGCTCCTCAGTTCTGACAACCAAAAATAATCTCCAGACATTGCTCAGCGCCCCCTGGGGGCAAAATCTCTCCATTGCCAGTCTCTGTCCTAAAGTAATATGAAACTATGTTGCTTGTTGTTGTTAGGTGCCATGGAGTTACGTCCTATGTACAAAAGAAGAAACGCTACCCAACATTGTACCGTGCCCAGCACTACTGTCAGTGCTTCTCTGCTATTCATAGGGCTTTCAATAGCTGATTGTTTTTTGGGAGTGGGTTGACAGGTCCATCTCCCAAGCCTACAGTACCTGGTATTGCCAGGTGGTCCCCCATCTGAGTACTAACCATGCCCGAACATGCTTGGTCTGATGGGATCTGATGCCACAGTGGTATGGCTATATGAAGGCCCATATGAAACTATACATATTCTCAAATCCATTGTCACTTTCCAATACAAATTAAAAGAGGAAAAAAAAAAAAAAAAAAAAAAAAAAAAAAAAAAAAAAAAAAAAAAAAAAAAAAAAAAAAAAAAAAAAAAAAAACAAACAAACAAAAAAAAAACAAATTAAAAGAGGAACTATCCCCACTAATTTTCACTAACTTTGCCAGATTTTTATGTGGAGGGTTGTTAGGTGCTGTCGAGTCAAGCCTGACTCACAGTGACCCTACGTACAGCACATTGAAACACTTCCTGATTCTTTGCCAGGCACACAATCTTATTTATGTTTAAGCCCATTGTTGCAGACACTGTGTCAATCCATCTCGTGGAGGGTTTTCCTTTTTTTCATTGACCTGCCACTCTCCCAAACATGATGTCCTTCTCCAGGGATTGGTCAAAGCAAATTATTGCCTGGGATACAGAAAACATTAAGGCATTCTCTACTTCTGCCTGTGCCTGCATTCCTGTTATTTTAATAGTTCAAAATAATCCTGGTCGAGATTGAACTGCAGGGGCAGAACACAGAAGAGGGTGGATCTGGCAGCAACGGGAGCTGGCTTCTTCATTCCTCACCGTTGTCCCCTCTGGGGCTGTTGCTCAGACTCTCTGGATTCCATCTTCCAGACCCTGCCTGCTAAAACATCACTCACTGTTGAGGATGAATCTCACTTATCATCGTTCTATGAGTCATTTGTTCCCCCCCCGTTTCCAGCTCATAGAAATCACACGTTTACTTCTCTAGGCTCCAGCAGCGTGTTGGCCCTTCCGAGAGGCAGCCTTGTTTCCATCCCGTCCAGGTCCAATGCCTCTGCCCAGGTTTGCCCCTTCTGCACCCGAGCAAGCACAATAGCCCTGCCTCCTTCTCCAGCCCTGCCTGTCCCCTGCAGCACAGCACAGCCTTCCTAGAGCATCTCCTCCACCCACGGGGCTTCCTGGGGTGCTGCTGCCGGGCTCAGGCGCCCACCTCACTCCTCACTTTGGGCCAGGCTCCAGGTCTCCTCCACACACCGCCTCTCATGCCATCTGCTCTTACCTCTGCCTCAATTAGAGGAACACCTACTTTTTCACAGTTCAGCTCAGTGTCGCCTCCTCTGAGAAGCCTTCCTGGGTCATGCCACTTTCCCAATTCCAGACCGAACTTGGTCCTTCCTTTCTCTTCTATCAATAGGTTCCCTCATGTCCTATTGTGGGGGTCCCTCCTTCCTCCATGGGATCCTCAGGGTGGAGTGCTGGCCTTCCTGCCTTTGCTCAGTGAGTGCTCCTACAAACTCGAGACCTCCATGCAGGACTGCTCCTGGGGGGACCCAGCCCTGGCACATGCACTCAGTGGACAGCAGATTCCTCCACGACACACTGGATGCCTTTATCCAGCCACTGTCTATCTTCTCCACCAGACTCCAGACTTTCCCTTGGCGAGGACAGGATTTTGTAACCACAGCGAGCTGTACGGTAACTACGGGTGCCTGGCAGCTCCTCTGTCCTTACTGGTTGATGAGCACCTGTCCCCGGCCATCTGCAGCCTCTTCTGCCTAGCGGACTGCGAGCTTCCAGTCCACACACTGTGCTCACTGTCCTGTGGCCTCAGCATCTAGAACAGTGCCTGAGCAGTTGTTGTTGTTAGGTGCCGTCAAGTCGTATCCAACTCATAGTGAACTTCATAGGGTTTTCAATGACTGACTGTTTCAGGATTGCCTCAGGAGTGGATTGCCACATCCTTCTCCCATTTTTGCAGTGCTGGGAATCGAACTCGGGACCTCAGAGACTGCAGGACAGTGTTCTACCAATTGAGTTAAATCCCAGCATGGGCAGTTACTAATTGCTCATTAATTCAAAAATATCATCATTGTCATTGTTCCTGGATTAAGATGTGCTAGGAAATGTGCAAAGCACTTGGAAGAAATTCTTTTATCTGACCCTCCAAACCAATCTTAGGAGATGTGTTTTATACCCATTCTGCAGGCTGGGAAACTGAGGCTTCGAGGGCTCAAATAATAGGCCCTGCTCAACCCCAGAGTTCCTGCCCCTGGCTCTTGTTTCACATTCTCCTCAATTGACGCTACATGGAAAGGAACTGCCCTGTCCGGAATCCTCACAGATAAGTGATTAGAGCTAGAGGGTCATTAGTTAAAGGGAAAAAATAGAGTAAGGAATATTTTTAAAATACATGCTGTTGTTGGATGCTGTTGAGTCGTATCCGACTCATAGCGACCCTCATAGGGTTTTCAATGGCTGATTGTTTTGGAATTGCCTTGAGAGTGGATACCCAGGTCCTTCTCCCATTTTTGAGGTGCTGGGAATCGAACTCAGGACCTCAGAGATGGCAGAGTGGCGCTCTACCAACTGAGCTACATAGCAACGTTTTGTTTCAGATTACAGACAAATGTAAATATACATGTATTTAACTATTGTGAGGCAGACTGAGGCTGCTGCCTGAAGCATGGTTTCTTTCCTAGAGTTCTCCCTTATGTCATATATGCTACATCCATAAAGAATCCTCTGCTCTTTCTGGGTCTTTCCATTATTTTTTAGAGTGAGGAATTTAAGAGATTTGAGCTACCTTCTCAATGTAGACGTCATCTAGATTTTTATGACCTTGCCTCCATTCTTTTCTATTTAGATAACCATACAAATTGCCCAGTGTTGTTGTTGTTGTTGTTGTTGTTGTTGTTGGCAGGACCGTGGAGTTGAACTCAAGGCCTCAACATGCTAGCCCAGTAGTCTACCACTGAGCTGCATTCCAACCCCTTTTTTTATTTTTTGAGACAGGGTCTCACTAAGTTGTACAAGCTGCCTCAGGCCTCAAACTCGAGATCCTCCTGCCTCGGTCTCCCAAGTCACTGGGGTTATAGTCATGTGTCACCATGCCCAACTATTCAGCAGTTATTAAGGCAACATGGCCTTTTTTTTAAGTCTTTGCAGGACGCAAAGTTTTTCACAATAGTTTTCATAAAAGCAGTATTATCTTTTTGCCCTAATATATCTTTGGTTTCTGAAAGACTTTTCAGAAAAATGTGAGACTCATAGCACCGGGCAGATGTGCAGGAAGCCTGAAGCCTCTGGCCCAGAGCTCAGCTCAGCAGCCCCAGCCTCAATCCAGAAGGTTTTACAGGGATTGGGATTTAGTGCTTAACGAGGCAAGTTAGTTAAGTGGAGCAGGCTTAGGAGAGCTTTTGCTGTAAGTGTTTGCAAGATTCAATTAAATGGACTTGAGGAGGCTGATAGGTCTAGGTACTGACAATTTCTGAACACCTCAACCTAAAGCCACTGTGAAGACTGGGCAGAAAAGAAAACCGAAATGGTGTGATGTTAACTCCTCCAAGTCCTTGGGTCCTTGGGGTCCTCACTGTTCCTTGTGGAGATTTATCAGGCTGCCATTCTCCTTCATGCAGAAAGCCTCCCTCTTCTCCTCCTCCATGGGCTACCGAAGATCTGCACTTTGCTTGCACTCGCCTTCCGCCAGTGTTTTCCAGTGCTGGCGGAAAGGAGAGAGGCAGCCATGATATCCATGAGGATTTTGCTGTATTGAGAGGGGAAGTCATTGTCCTTGGCTAAGCATGCTGCTCTGGGGCTGTGCTGGGGGGCTGGGAGGAAAGAACAGGACACCAACCCAGCCAGTCTGAAGAGTTGACTCAGTCTTAGCTTAAGAGGTCCTGAGATGGAAAACTCGAGTTATAAATCTGTGTAACTTAGCAACACCCTGTCTCAAAAACTAAAAAAAAAAAAAAAAAAAAAAAAAAAAAAAAAAAAAAAAAAAAAAAAAAAAAAAAAAAAAAAAAAAAAAAAAAAAAAAAAAAAAAAAAAAGGCTGAGGGTGCAGCACTTGCAGAGCATGCAGGCATGAGGCCCTGGGTTTAACCCCTAATACCACAAAAATAAATAAATAAATGAATAAATAAATAAATAAAATAAAAACCCTCAAGTTATAAAAACCATGTGGTATAGAAAGGGATCATTCTCTTGGTGCCTAAGAGGCCAGCTCCCTTTGTACTCTCAGGATCTTTAGGGGGTCTGTGAGGAGACAGTGAGACTCTTGGGAGCTCCAACTCAGAGGACAGGTCGGGGCTGTTCAGATCTGACCCTCAACCATGCAGAACTGGCTGCACCTAGTTTCCTAGCTCATCCTGGAACAATCACATCTGAAATACATTGCCAGGTTTTAAAAGCCTGGGTAGCAAACCATAGCCAGAGAGCCACACAGCAAGAGGAGACTAGAGGTGCCAGATAAGGAAGAGAGAGAGAGCATCGTGTATCTGAGCATATCTGTGAAGGGCTTTGAGAGGAAAATGATGAATCCTGCACAGTGGGCAGAGTCCGGTGCTGATCAGCCCAGCTCTGTGACTAAGCATGGATCGGCACATTCACAACTGGGCTTGTGTAGCCCGTAACACAGGGTTCACGGAAGTATGGAAGAAGTGGCAGACACTTCGTGATTCGCCAGTTTTCAGAACACCCTCTGAAAACTCTTCCTTCCTACCAGAGTGGACACATGGGTCCATAAGGCTGTGGTGTTCAGCCATGGTAGGTTAGACCACGCATGGATCTCTGAGCCAGGCATGGTAGCTCATGTCCGCCATGGGAAATTTGGCATTGGATCTGCAAGTGAGTGAAGGTAGGCTGGTCTTCTGCACAGAGGAGATGGCACCGAGGGACAGATGGAAATGGCATCTTGACTCCTTTATGTCCCCTGCCAGGTAGAGGAAACCAGGATACAGTGCCAGTGGGTAGGAGAGATTGGGAGAAGTGGGGAAAGATTTCTATCCGGGAACTTCATAAAGCTTCAGTTTGTGATTTCCAGACTTCCTGAAACCTAGTGTCATTCCCAGCCTGGATTCAAAGAATAACATTATATTTTTATATATAAAAATTTCCTCTTTTTGTTATGCACTGTCAGAATGTTAACAAAAATAATCAAATTATAGGCACCTCCATGTTCTAATTGTTTACTGTGTGCCAGATAATTACTCTAAATGGATTGCTATGGACTCAATTGTGTCCCCTCAAATTCAGATACTGAGTCCCAACCCCTCAAGTAACAGTACTTGGAAATAGGACTTGTAGGAGATAATTAACATTCAGTAAGGTCATAGGGTAGAGTCCTAATCTGGTAAGATTAGTGGCTTTGTAAGAAGGGAAGAGAGAAAGAGATTCTCTTCCCCAGGCACACACAGGGAGGAAAAGGGACACAAGAAAGCCCTCACCAAGAACTAAAGCAACTGGAGCCTTGATCTTGGACCTTAGCTTCCAGAGCTGTGAGAAACAGATATCTGTTGTTTAAGGCACAAGTCTATAGTATTTGCCTGCAGCCATAACCCCGTGGCATCTGATGCCCTCAGATCTCGGAAGCTAAGCAGGGTGGGGCCTGGTTAGTACTTAGATGGGAGACCACCTGGGAACACCAGGTGTGGTAGGCTTGGGAGACAGACCCAGCAACTCACTCCCAAAAATCCATCTGACATTGAAAACCCTATGAACAACAGAGAAGCACTGACAAAGTGTTTCGCCTGTTGTACGTAGGGTCACTATGAGTCGGATATGGACTTGATGGCACCTAACAACAACTATAGTATTTTGTTATGGAAGCCCAACCTGACTGATACATGGACAATCATTATCTAATTTTATCCTCCACCATCCTCTGAAACCAGTATCATAATACCTCATGATGGCAGATGGAGGCTCAGAGGGATTCATTAACTCATTCAAGACCATTGTGCAGATGCAAGCTCTGAATCACGCCATTCTCCCTGAACCCTGGGCTCATTAACTCAGCTCCCAATCTCAGGAATTGATTGCATCCTCCGACAGCTAGCTCCAAACCCAGGCTGTTTATCAAAAAGAACAGTAGCTACAGAGAGAGCAAGGGACACAAACCCCTCTGGAGAAATGGGAGGCGTCCACCTTAGCATTCATGAATGAAGGCCAGGAATGAATGGGATGGTGCCATTTCTGACCCTCAAACCTGTGTCCACTAGCCCAGAGGAGCCTCCTGCAGGTGCAATGGATTGGAATGTCCTACAGTCCTGCAGCACGGTGGATTCATCCATGAGCAAGGAAGCCTTTGGCCAGAATTCTGGCTTCAGGGAAGCAGCCCTGCAGTAGGCTCAGCTTTGGAGCTGGCATTTCTGCTTTGGGCAAAACATTTCAGGGCTCCGAGTTTCCCAGGAGCAGCTGGAGGTAGAAGGGCTCACAGGCAGCGATGACAGCCTCGTAGCGAAGCTCAGAATATCCGCTCAGGACACATACTGGCTTAAGCTGGAAGAGTCCTATGGCTTTTCCCTTGAAAATTGTTTTAATTGAACTTTAAGTTATTTTTACATAATGGCAGATTCACACACATGAGAGTCCCCAGTGTCCTTTCCCCAGCTGTTCTGCATGATAACATCTTCAAAACTGCAAGGCGATATCACAGCCAAACTATTGACACTGAAGCAGTCTACTGATTTTATTCACATCGACTCAACTTTACCTCTGTGTGTGTGTGCTTGGTGTGTGTAATTTTTCGCCTGTGTAGGCTCTCATATCCACCTCCACAATGAAGATAAAGAGTAAGTCTATCTTCACAAGAATGCTTCTCATTGCCCTTACGTAACCACACACACGTTCATCCCCACACACCAATCCTCCACCCTGGCAACCACTTATCTGTGCTACCGACTGATAATTTATCTATTTTGCACATGCTAGGTAAATGGAATCAGAGAGTCTGAAAATCTTTTGAGATTGGCTCTTTTTATTCAGCATAATTCTCTGGCGATGTGGCAAGGTCGTTGTGTGTTTCCATCATCCATTCCTTTGTGTTGCAGAGTATCAGATGCTCCATACTCTGTGGCATGGACGGACTGTTGTGTCTTTAACAGAAGGGCGTCAGGATTGTTTTCAGTTTGGGCTACTGTGAGTAAAGCTGATAAAACATTTCCCTATATGGTTCATATGAGCATAAGTCTTTATTTCTCTAGAGAAAAATATTCAGGAGTGCAAATGCTGCATTGGAGGTAAATCTGTGTTTAGATTTTCAAGGAACTGCTAAACCGTTCTCTAGTGTTTTCTGGAGTGGCTCTGCCATTTTGCACTCTCAGTAGCAATGCCTGAACAAATCAGTTCCTCTGCTTTTGATGTTTTCACAAGTTTTTACATCAGCCCTTCTGATGGTATGCTGTGGTCTATCATTGTAGTTTTATTTTGCATTCTCCCAATAGCTAGTGATGTTGATCATCTTTCATTGTGCTTACTTCACATACCTGGGTCCTCTTCAAGGAAATGGCCGTTCATGTCTTTTGTCCATTTTCTGGTCCAATGTGAGTTTCCTTTTAACTGTTGAATGATGTGATTTTGTTGTTGTTGCTGTTTTTACATTTTTTTATACATTCTAAATACAAGCCTTTTGTTGGATACATAGTTTGGAAATGTGTGGATATTTTCTCTGTCTTTTCGTTCTCTTAACAGAATTTTTTCAAAGCAAAGCTTTTTAATTCAGACGTGATCCAATTTTTAAGTAAATTCTTTTATGAATTATGCTTTTGGTGTCAAGTCTATAATCTCTTTGCCAAGTCATAGACATAGGTCCCTCGACGCCATCTCCACTGTGCAGAAGACCAGCCTAGGCTCACTCGCTTTCAGACCCAATTCCAAATTTCCAGTGGAAGAAGTGAGCTGCCATGCCTGGCTCAGAGGTCCATAGCTGGTCTAATTCCCCCATAACTGGAGACCACAGCCTTATCTCCTATAATATTTCAAAAGGTTTATAGTTTTACATTTAAGTTTGTGGTCTGCTTTACTGAGAATGTTTGAGGGAAAGCAGAACCCAGCCAAACCACTGAAACTACTAAGAGCAGAAAGCAGCCTGCTACCTTTCCATTTATCCATCCATTCACTCACATGCACAGCACAGGTCCCCTCTAACTAGGGTCACCTAGGACTCTTTTAATGATCACCTACGGCTCTTTTAATGGGAAACATAGCAACTTCCTCTGTTGTAGTGTGAACCCAAAATGGTAATTACAAAGCCCCTCTAAAGGCCCCCTGTGGCGTATCAGATACGTCATTTCCTGTAACCTCTCTACTTCTACAAGAGACAGTAAGAAGCCAAAGATTCCAATAAAGCCATCAAGAATGTTTGAAACTGTGGTCTGAATAAGGCAAAGGCTCAAAGCAAATAACGCTGAAATGAGCCTAATGAACAATAACTGAAAATGATCATATCCAACCTGGCCTTGACCCCAGCCCAGCCCCATGGCTGGTGAGTATCTACCTCCCAACTAGGATGGTTTCTCCATACCAATTTGAAGTTGGCTAAATTTAGGTAAAGGAGAATCCTGACAACTTTCCCTCTCTTTCTCTCTCTCTCTCTCTCTCTTTTTTTTTTTTCTTTTGTGGTACTAGGAGTTGAACCCAGGGCTTCCCGCCTGCATGCTTTGCAAGTGCTGGACCACTGAGCTGCGCCCCAGCCCTTTTTTTTTTTTTTTTTTTTACTTTTTTGAGACAGGGTCTCGCTAAGTTACACAGACTTCCTCTGGTCTCGAACTTGCGATCCTCCTGCCTCCCGAGCCACTGGGATTACAGGCGTGCGCCACCGAGCCTGGTGCAGAATACTGACATCTTGAGAAGAAACAGACACACAAGAAAGGGTTAATGACTAGTCAAAAGTCATCCAACTTGGGGGAGGCAGCTCCCCAGACACACTTCGCTTGTGTCTTCTGCCATCAAGCATGCAAGCTCATGATGATGGGGCCATGTCTTTGTCATTGACAAATGGATCTCAAGATCCCATCCCAATGCCTAGTATATATAATTAATAATGAATAAATACATGTTAAATAAAGACACGGGCTGACCCTCCCTAATTTGTGAGGATTTATTTTTGGTTTCACCTCCTCCAGAAACTCTTCCACACCAACCTTCTGCCAACGTTTACTTTGTGTGAAGCTGCTCCCGTGTGCCTGTCTCCTCTACAAGCAGATGCCTCACAAAGGAGAGCCATGTCCTATTATCTTTGTAACCACAGCATTTAGCACATTGCCATTCTCGCAAGAGACACCCAATAAATAAATGCCGAAGAACAAGATAACTAACTAGATTTTCTGTCTCTGCATTCGATGTGCGGCTTCCCCTGGAGCCACTGGGATCTCATCTGTATCTACAATTTTATAACCTGGGAAAAGAAAGAACACAGATGCGTCACAGCAGACTCAGGCTACTTGAGTCGCTGAGGCTGTTCTTGCCTTCTAGGGGCAGCGTGACTTATATACCAGTGTATGAATCTCTACGCTGTACTCTGCTACTTTCAGATAACAAGGGAACAGGAGAAAGAAAAGACTGAGATTTTAAAATTCTTCCTTATTCTTCAGATCAGCCTAAAGGAGGAAACAGAGGCAAAAGGTGTCAGTCACCTCTTATCTCACCTTCCTAGACCATACCATATACATTTAAAATAGAAAAAGGAAAAATGAGCCAAGTAGTTATCACCACATCTGTATTGATTTATTAGCCAAAGTGCATTCGTCCTTGTTAGCTGTGGAGATGACCAAACATAGTCTGGGGCCTCAATGAGGGAAAATAATATGAAAATAAAGAACCCGCAGGAAGAGGTTGACCTGGCCTTTGTGGAAGTCAGAGAAATTGGAACACAGTAATAGGGCCTTGGCTGCAACAACCATAGGGAGCTGGATATGGTTTGAGTCTAAAATGTTCCTGAAAGGACATATGCTTGAATGTTTGGTCCCCAGGGTGGCACTGCCCTGAGAGGCTATGGAGCTTTGGCAGGTGGGTTCTAGCTTTGCAGAGCAGATCCTGGGGGGTTAGACTTTTGGAGGTATCACCTGGACCCCAGTTCTGGTCTCCCTTCCTGCTCCTGACCACCAAGTTGTGCCACAGATCTGGGCATCCTGTTGTGTTGTTATGTCTGTCCTGAACCTAGAGACCAAAATCCTCTAACTGTGAGCCCCAATAAATCACCCCTTCCATAAGTTTGCTTCAGTCAGGTTCTCTGTGACAGTGACGCAAAAGCCACTAACACATAGGCCCAAAGTGATCTTATCTACTGCAGGGAGCCTAGAAGTGGAAGGGGGACTGGCCATGCCTGAGTGACAGCAGAGTGGGAAACTGAGAAATCAAAGAGAGGGGTGGGAATTGAGATTGAGAACTTTTGACTAAGGCCATGGCCCTCCAAGGGATTCTGGAGAAAACTACCCTGCTTGCCAGAAAAGAAAAAATTAAGGAAGATTGTCTCTATGTGGGAGTGGAGAAAGGCTCCCAAAGGCCTGATTCATTTGTATTTTGGATTTACATTTGCCCTTCATCTACTCAACATTTTCAGTCTGGAAGACAGAAGCTAGGAGATGAAGTAAAGTCATCTTGGATTGACAGGAGCCTTGGGTACCCAACAGAAACAAATGCAAATCCCTGTGTAGATACCATTCAGACCCTCAAGAATTCTTGACAGTGAAGTCTGTCAGGAGATGAGCTCACAATCCAAAACTGTAGAATAAGAGTGGGGGGCTTGTATCACTATAAGTCAGTAGAAAACATACCAAATTTAGACTCACTAGATGTGTAGATTCAGAATTATAGCACATATAATATGATGAAAGAAAAAATGGGAAACGTGGGAAAAGAATAATACACTACCAATAGTATTTCAGATATATTGCAAAAGAACCCAAAGAATCTCTACAAAAGAAAATATGATGATTGAATTAAAAATATGTTTAGGCAATCTTGAGAGCTTGTTTGGAGGTTCTAGCAGGGGAGCAGGGGAGCGCAGCTACTCATATAACCTTGACCGAAGAATGGTCCTCCATCTATCGGGGATGGTTGTCCTCTTTGACCAAGTGCATAGTTTCTGGAGGGACATGCATGGAGCGGTGAAGGAGGAAGGGGACACCCGCCTAGCCAGCCAGATCGGCCGAATCAACCCTGGCGATCAATGGAGTGACAGATGTGGCAGCCAGATCACCCTCACATCCAAAATATGTTAGGCAATCTAAAGAGTCGTAAATTAGACAGCTTGGGGAATCAGCATGAGCATCGGACAGGATGAAATTACCAAGAGTACAGACTAGAGAGGTGAAGAGATATAAAATATGAACAAGTAGAAGAAAAAGGGGTAGAATGAGAAAGTCTATGCTCATCTAATTGTTTCAAAAAAGAAAAGGTATTAGAGGACATACAGAGAAAATATTCTTCAAAAAGAATTGATGATGAAATTCCCAAATCACCAGATTTAGGGAGCCAAACTGACAGAAAAGAAACCCAAACTTGGATGCTTTGTAGTTAAACTGCTATACATCAAAGATAAAGATAAAAGTCTCAAAAGCAGCCCAAGAGAAATGTCAGATTGCTAAAACAGGATGGCGGCTCAGCCCACAATCTCTCTGTGGAAGCCACGGAGCAAATCTCTTCAAAGGTGGAGGGAAAATAACTACTCTTGTAATGTTTCATACCCAGCAACGTGATGCTTCTAGAGGGAAGGTGAAATTGAGACATTTTAAATGAACAAAAGCCTATCGCCAACAAACGCTCACTAAAGGAACTGCGAGAGTTACAGCTCTTGCAAAGGAAAACTAACCCCAGAGAGGAGGCCTGAGAAGCATCCAAGACAGGTGATGGAAGGAAACTGTTAAGCATCGGCAAACTCATGTCAACACTGATTAAACAAAACAACAGCTAGAGCAATGAATGTCAGCTAGAAGAAAACAATGGGGAACTAAAATGCTAAATCAAGACCTAAAAAGATGGGAAAGGAAGAGTTGATTATATGTGTATTTTATTAAGTCATTTTAAGCAAAAATTTTAAAGTAATGGCTACAAAAGAATAGTACAAATATTTTACAGCAGTAGAAGTAGAAGCTAATAATAAAAATATCATCAAAGAAAAAATGGAAAAGAATGACAGCAACACAAAAGCAAAATAAAATAGAAATTAATTCAAATACATATTTCTATAGATATCTAATTATAACAAAATTCAAATATATCTGCAATCACAAAAAATATTCATTCATTTATTCATTCAACAAGCTTTTAATGGAGACTTTCTATACGATTGTCCTATTCTGAGAATGGATAAAATTTATCAATTATTAAATATTTCCAAAGAGGGGTGCTAGCTTTGCATCATGGTTACAAAAGACCTGAGAGAAACTTAAAAGGTGGAAATGTTTATTTTAGCTCAGTATTTCAGAAACTTCACTCCCTCATCACGTGGCCCAGCTACTTTGGGGCTTGTGACCAGGAGAGGCAGTAGACCATGGTAGAATCACAGAGCAGAGGAAAGCTGCTCACTTCATAGCAACCAGGAAAGCGAAGAGAGAGGAGGAAGGGGCCAAGGTCCCAGTACACTGTTCCAGGGCACATTCCTAATGACACATCCTCTCCACTTTCCACCACCTCCCAATAGCACCACCAGCTGGGACCAAGCCTTTAATGAACGAGCTTTTGAGGGACATTTAAGATCTAAACCAGCCGAGTGCAGTGGCGTATACCTATAATCCCAGTGACCCGGGAGGCAGAGGCAGGAGGATCACAAGTTCAAGACCAAAAGCAATCTGCATAATTTAGCGAGATCCTGTCATAAAAAGTAAAAAAAAAAAAAAAAAAAGGGCTGGGGTGTAGTTCAGTGGTACAGTATTTGCAAAGCATGCAAGCACGATGCCCTGGGTTCAACCAGTACAACAATAACAACAAAAATCTAAACCACAAGAAGGGTAAACAAGGTAATCTAGTAATACATAACTCAGATGAGTCTCTGAGAAATCAAAGGGAAAATTCACTTATCTGTTAATTCAATAACATTTATAGTGGTCTATGATTTTTTCGATCTGTTCAGAATGGTGGAGGTACATTAGTGAGCAAAACAGACAGAAGTCCTTCCCTCAGAGAGATTACATTTTAATGGTTGGTGATGCACAGTTATCATGGAAAATACTCATCATGCATGTTTCCTCAAGACATTTTGATCTTTCAAAATCCCACATGCTATTACTTAATATGTAGCTGTAAACCTTTGTTTTTGTTGTTTAAAACACCTGCTAAGAGTCCCTCCCTACAACCCCTCCCTGGAGAGGGAGAAGACTTTGCCCCTCACTGACATCAAATATTTCCCTAGAATGTATTTTGGTTGGTGAAAGACTACTGAAGTTACGTATGTCATGTCCAAGCCCAACCTTCAAGAACCATCAGGTGGTTCTATGAGTGCTGTTTGATCTTTGCCACAGCTCATCATACCCAAGATCGGAGCTGCCTCTTCAGCCCAGTTTCTGCAAGGAAAAGGATGTGACCACAAAACCCTTTTTATTAAACTCCTGGGGTTTTTGTGATCCTTTGTGCTGCAGCATAATCTACTGGAAGCTGACAGGAACAAGATATATAAAATATGTTCAGCTACTCTACTATGATAAATTTTTGGACTATGTCCATTTTCTCCATTTCAAAAATTGTGATCACTTTTTACAGAACAATCTTATGGGTGGTGAATTTGGGAGCTGATTTTGAGAAGATTCTTCCTGCAGTTTCAAACAGGGAAAAGGGGCAAACTTCAAGGGTCAGTGAGAAGTCCCTTGCTGTATAGAGTTATTTGAGATGCTTTGCATGCGGAAAAAAAAAAAAAGTAACTTGGCTTCTCTGGCCTCTCACTTCCTCCATTTGTACCCCCACTTGTAAAATGGGGATAATAATAACAATAATTAATGGTACTTCCTTCACAAAGAGATTATGTGTGCTTAGGGGAAGCCTGGACCATAAAAGTAATTTCCAAATAGGAACATAACAACAGCGTCTTTTCTGAGTCACATTGCATAAGCTGAGCTCTGTCGACACTGGGTGAATGACCATGTCTTCAATGTTAACCTTCCCAGGAATTCAGGAGGCTGCAGTCCTGATGAGTAATGGTGCCATCAAGGTGAAGGACTGAGTTTTCTCAGGAACCTGAGAGTCTGCTTAGTTCCTCCGCACTCCCAGGAGTCATGCTGATAGGTGCTCCTAGGGCACTGGTGGTTCCTGATTGGGCTAATGGAATTAAAGCAGTTGGACTTACTTCAAGCATGGATAACAGGAGGGAGCTGGGCTAGGTCACTCAATAATTCATCAGTGTTTTTCATGAAGAATTTAGAAAAGCACAAGAATTATTTGACTACACTTCCTAATTGTTGTTGTTGTTAGGTGCCATCAAGTTGGTGTTGAAATCATAGTGACCCTATGTATGATGGGCAAGATGTTATTGTCTGTGCTTCTCTGCTATTCATAGTGTTTTCAATGGCTGATTTTTTCAGGAGTGGGCTTCCAGGTCCTTCTCCAAAGCCTACAGCAGCCATTCTTCCCAGGTGGTCTCCCATCCAAGTACGAACTAGGCTTCATCCTGCTTAGATTCCAAGATCTGACGGGATCAGATGCCACAGTGGTATGGCTGCAATCCCATACTTTCTAATTTAGAAAAATAAAATATCCCAGACACCCAAAAGCACAAGATTTGCCTTTTCTCTGAATGTAAGTTATGTCACAGTCAAGTGCTAAGTAAGTACTTTGTTTTTAACTTACTGTATAATATAGAAGTGGCCAAGATGAATTGGCGTGCTTGATGCACGATTCATCAGTTGTTAAAGGAGAAATGTGAAACACCACATAACTGCAAATCTTTGTGCATGCGTGGAAGTGTGTGACATTGGAAGGGGAACAGCATTAATGTCTAGACCATCCAACAGACTTCCGCCTCCTTCCAAATGGCGTCTTACGCTTCATTCCAAGAGGGTAACAGTGTCTCTAGGATGCTTTCTAAACTTGAATTATATGTCAATGACAAAAAAAGAATACTATACCTTAAAGGGATGTGTGTGTATGTGTGTGTGTAATGTTCCTATGATAAAAAATTTTTCATACAACTTTTTTTACTTCAAAAACTTACACAACAATTAACTTTTTTTTTTCTTTTCCCAGTTTTTCAAAGAAACAACAGGAGCCTCACACCTGCCTGGTGTAGGGCAGAAAACAGTCATCCAGGGAAGGGAATCTGAGGAGAGCATTGCAGAGCATACTTTTTATCTTATCCAGATAACTGTGTAATACTTCTCCTGCTTACGGGAGAAACAGAGGCTCTCCACAGAAACCAGCCCCTTCCATATGTCCCTGGGGGTCTTCAGTGGTATGTGATGTGGAGAATAAGTTGTACAAAATCTCAGCAAAGACTGTAAAATTCTGCCATTAGCATTTTCCTCTGTGCTGCTGGCTTCTTGACAAGTGTCCTTCACGCAACGGTCTCCTTACTTTTTACACTTCCGCAAAAGAAAGTTAGTTCCTTTGACACAAGTCAACATGGGCTTTTCATGCCTTCCCCTCTGACCAATGCAGTTTTCTGACTAGTCTCAGACTGCTCCAGGATCCATGCCCTCACTCTGCCTTTTAAGTTTTCTCTGTCTTGAGGATTCCTTAAGTCCCATCCAATGTTTGATGTCAGTTAATCTTTCTCCTACTTGAGCATGATTTAAGATAGTGGTTCATGAGCTTTGTTGAGTATTTATCCCATCTACCAAGAAAATTCTAGAACTTTCCCCCATAGAGCCATACTTATTTATTTCAAATTATGTGCAGTGACTATTATATATGGGTTGAACAATAATAAATTGCTCATGTCCAACTTTAGGCCTGTGAAAAGTCACCATTCCACATTGAGAAGCTCAACCTCATATGCTATCATAATGTCCAAAAATATAAATGAAAAAAGATGGTGTAAAGATTAAAGAGATGATGTAAAGTTATGCCATTTCATTTTATTTTTCCTAGCACAGAGCCTTTCTCTTCACTGAAGCATGTTATTATTAATAATGTTCTGCACACTTAGATGTTAAATGTCCTTCTAATTGAAATGGCTTTATACTCTCATTAGCTAATATCTCAAGGCTCACAATACACTTGAAGCAAGATTTATCACTAAGAATCATGGCTCTTAAAACCGTGCTTCAAATAACTGATGATTTCCTCTTTGCTCCCTTTTTTCTTTACAATTTTTATGATGTTCAAACGTGCTTTTTAATTTTTTGTTTTACAGTGATTTTTTAGATCATTTATATATGTTGTGGTAAAATACCAGAAACCTTAAAATTACTACAAGAAAAGATACCCAATATGCTCTAACACATAAGCATAGGAAAGAATTTCCTTAATAAGACTCCAATTGCTCAGGAAATTGCACCAAGAATAGACAAATGGGATTACATGAAATTAAAAAGCTTCTGTGCAGCAAAGGAATCAATCAACAGAGATAAGAAAGAGCCCACTGAATGAGAGACAATCTTCTCATCCTACACATCTGACAGAGGACTAACTTCCAGAATTTACAAAGAACTCAAGAAAGCAACTCCCAAGACAAATAATCCAATACACAAGTGTGCAGAGGAAATGAACACACAGTTCTCAAATGAAGAAGTTCATAAGGATATGAAGTACTTGAAAAAATGCTCAATATCCCTTGCCATTAGGGAAATGCAAATCAAAACAATTCTGAGACTCCACCTAAATTCATTAAGAATGGCTAAAATCAACAGAACAAATGATAACAAATGCTGGTAAGGATGTGGAAAGAAAGGAACCCTCTTACACTGTTGGTTGGACTGTAAATTGGTCCAACCACTTTGGAGATCAATATGGAGATAGCTCAGAAAACTAAAAATAGAATTGACATACCACCCAGCTATACCACTACTCAGAATATACCCAAAGGGAGTCAAGTTATCATACCACAGAGATACCTGCATCTCCATAGTCAATGCAGCACTTTTCACAATAGCAAGGATGTGGAACCAACCACGGTGTCTATCAACAGAAGAATGGATTGGGAAAAAAACAACTATGGCACATATGCACAATGGAATATTACTGAGCAATAAAAAGAATGAAATAATATCATCTGCAGAAAAATGGATGGAACTGGGGAACATCATCTTAAGCAAATGAACACAAGCTCAAAAGAGATATAGTATATGTTCTCACTCATATGTGGGAGCTGAGTCTTAAGGAAGAAAAAATCCTATATATAAATTGATATGTAAAAATGCACAATTAAACTTAACAAAGAAGGCACAATATAAAGAGTAGAAAGAAGGAGGTAGGGAACTAGCAGAGGGAAGTGAAGATTGCAGAAGGTGGGTTGGGGAGGAGGGTCAATGGGAGGGATAAATGGGGGGAGGACAATCTCAATGTAAACAACACAACTTCATGAGTACGTTGGAAAAATAGGGGAATATAACCCAAGTATGCATTTGAGTTTTACTACATATTAGCCACAAGGCTCCATAAACCTTGTGGGTTGATGAAAGTGTTGCCAGAAGTGATGTAACGGATGCATCATGGAAACAGCTAATGCCGTATTACTCTGTATCCCATCATCATTTACTAATAAAGGGAGATTAAAAATTGCGAAAGCTACATACAATCTGTGAATCTTCTTTAGTAGGAACACATAATATACAACACATTGGAATAATCTGTAAGCAAATAACAAAGAGAATATACTTTTCAAGTCCTCAATATTGACAAATTGCCACTTGTCCCTACAATATGAATTACCACTTGACATATGAATCAAGTTGAGCCCTCAACCTTTAACTTCCTTTTTATTTTTGTGATAAAATAAAAAGGCACCCAATATTTCTTCTTTTCAAATTCTTAAATAATATGTTATTTACCCTACTAACCAAACTATTATTACTTAGACATTTTTATTGAGACATGATTGATAAAATCACATATATTCAAGGTGTACAACATGTTTTAATACATGTGTACATTATGAAATGCTTATTATGATTATCACAATCAAATTAATATATTCATGACTTTACATGTCACCTTTCTGTCAGTTATAGTAAGAATACTAGATATTTACTTTTCCAGCAAATTCCAAGTATACATTTCATTATTATTAATTAGCTATAGTCACTACTCCTGTGTTTCTATCAGCTGCTTGTACCGTGGCGCCTTTTGTGTTGCTGGAATGCTGAAAGCTATGACACCAGTATTTCAGAGACCAACAGGGCCATCTGTGGTGAACAGGTATCAGCTGAGCTTCCAGACTAAAGTAGACTAGAGAGAAGGACCGGCAAACCACTCCAAAAACAATTAAGCATTGAAAACCCTATGAATAGCAAAGCAGCACTTTCAAGTACAATGCCAGAAATTGAGGCTTCCTAAGCTGGAAGGCATTCAAGAGACAAGTAAAGAGCTGGCTCCTCAATGTAGAGTTGACCTCAATGACAAGAACAGAGTAAAGCCCCTGGGACCTCCTTTTGTTGGTATATCATGACTCAAAATGAAAGGTAAAACATAGTGGCTGCAATAGACTCAAACATAGAAAGATCCTGTGCATGGCATAGTGTTGGGTAGTATTTAATTCTGTTGTACATAGGGTTGCTATGAGTCAAATCCAACTGGGGACCCAATAACAAAGTCACCATGCTGTTCAACAGGTATCTAGAACTTATATACCTTATAAATGCAAGTTTGTACACTTTGACCAACATCTCAATTCCCTGAGCCCTCTGCCCCTAGAAACTATCATTCTACTCTCTGTTTGTATGAGTTTCAGTTTTTTTAGATCCACATGTAAATGAGGTCATGCAGTATTGGCCTTCCTGTGTCAGGCTTATTTCATTTGTATAATGTCATTCAAGTTGATCCACATTGTCACAGACAGCAAGATGTTCTTCTAAGGCTGATCTTTTCCACTGTGTTTGTGTGTGTGAATGTGTATCACTTTTTCTAACTTTTCTTCCATTAATAGACCCTCAGATTGTTTCCATAGCTTGGAGATTGTGAATAATATGGCAACGGCACAGGATTCCAGACCTCTCTTTCACACACTAATTCTATTTCCTTTTATAAATCCTCAAAACGGGATTACTGGATCATATGGTAGATTCATTTTTAATTTTTGAGGATCCTCCATACCATTTCCCACAATGGCTGTGCCAATTTACATTGGCACTAACAATGTATAAGTGTTCCCCTTTCTCCACATCTTTGCCAACACTTATCCTTGGGCTTTTTGATAATAGTCATCCTAACAGGTATGTGCCTGCAGCCATAGCACTGTGTCCTCCAATCCTGTCAGATCTCAGTAGCTAAGCAGGGTGGGGCCTGGTCGGTAGTTGGATGGGAGACCACCTGGAAGCACCAGGTGTTGGAGGCTTGGGAGACGGATCCAGCAAACCACTCCCAAAAATCAATTTGCCATTGAAAACCCTATGAACAACAGAGCAGCACTGATAATAGTGTTTCACCTGTTGTACATAGGGTCACTGTGAGTGGGACACCAACTCGATGGCATCTAACAACAGCAACAACAACAGGTATGTGGTAATATCTCATTGTGATTTCGACTCGCATTCCCTGGTAATTAGTGATGGTGGGCATGTTATTATATACCCAATGGCCATTTGTTGTCTTCTTTGGAGAAATGTCTATTCAAGTCCTTTTTTTTTTTTCTTCCTCAGTCCTGGAGATTGAACATAGGTACTTCAACATCCCAGGCAAGTGTCTACCACTGGGCTATACTTCCCAGCTCCTACTCATTTTTACCTGGATTTTTTATGGCCACTGAGTTCTATGAATTTGTCATATATTTTGAATATCACTTCCTTATTGTACATATGGTTTCAAATATTTTCTCCTGGCTCTTGGTTTGCCTTTTCATTTGTTTATTGTTCCCATCATTGTACAGCAACTCAGTATTAAGTTGTCCCACTTGTTTATTTTTGCTTTCATTGCCTGTGCTTTTGCTATCATATTCCCTCAAAAATCATTGCCAAGACCAGTATAATGGAGATTTCCCCTATGTTTCTTCTAGGCATTTTATAGTTTCAAGTTTTATGTTTTAGTCTTTAATTCATTTTGAATTGGTTTTTGTAGATGGTATAAAATAAGAATACAATTTCATTTTTTCATATATGGATATCCAGTTTTCCCAACATCACCTATTTATGATACTGTCCTTTTCCCTTTGTGTATTTTTGGTAACCTTGTCAAAGATTAGTTGGTCATACATGTGTAGGTTTAATTCTGGAATCCATTGTGTTCTATTTATCCATGTACATTTCTTTATGCCAGTATGATCCTATTTTGTTATTTTTAATATAATTTAAAATCAGATAGTATGATGCCTTTGGATTTGTTCTTGTTCATCATTGCTCGAGCTATTTGAATTTTCTTGTGTTTCCATATGGATTTTAAGATTTTTTCTATTTCTGTGAAAATTGTATTTGGAATTTTCACAGGGATTACATTGATTCTGTACATCACTATGGGTAGCACATTTTGATAATACTGATACTTATGATCACAAACATGGAACTTATTTCCATTTATTTGTGTACTCTTCAATTTCTTTTACCAATGTTTTATCATTTTCAGTATATATCAGTAGATATTTTAACTCCTTGGTTAAACTTAAGTATTTTTGATGCTATTGCAAATATATTGTTTTCCTAAACTATTTTTCAGACAGTTTTTTGTTATACTACTTTTTATTGGTTGCTTTTGTATCCTCTGATTTCATTGAATTTATTTAATTGTTCTAACAGTTTTGTGGTAGAGTTTTTAGGATTTTCTCTATTACAATCATGTCATATGCAACAGAGAAAAGTCAACTTCTTTCGTTCTGATTTGAATGCTTTTTGTTTCTTTTTCTTGACTAATTGCTCTGACAAGGATTTCTATCACTAAGTTGAGTAGAAGCAACAAGAATGGGCATCCTTGTCTTGTTTCTAATATTACAGAAAAAGTTTTCAGATTTTCAGTATTGCATATGATATTACCTGTGGATTTGTCAAATATAGTCTTTGTTGAGATACATTCCTTCTATGCTTAATGTATTGAGAATTTTTTTATCATGAATGGATTTTTAAATTGTGTCATATGCCTTTTCTTCATCTTTCAAGATGATCACAATTTTATCCTTCATTCTGATAATGTGATGTATTACATTTATTGGTTTGCATACTTTGAACCATTTTACAGTCAAAAGGTAAGTTCTACTTGGTCATGGTGTATGCTCCTTTTAATGTGCTATTGAATTCAATTTACTAATATTTTGTTGGTGACTTTTTTCACCTATGCCCATCAGTAATATGCACCTGTAGTCCTCTTTTCTTACAATGTCCTTGTCTGGTTTTTGTATCTGGGTAATACTCTCGTATAAGATGAGTATGAAAGTATTCTCTCCACTTCAATGTTTTGGAACAGACTGCGAAGGACTGAAATTATTCTTCTTTAAATGTTTGGTATAATTCACCAGTGAAAGTATCAGGTACTGAGCTTTCCTTTGATGGGAGATTTCTTTCTTTTTTATTACTGATGCAGTTTGCTGCTCTGTTTTCTATTTCTATTTTCTAATCTTCTATTTCTTCATGATCCAATCTTGGTAGCTTGTGTGTGTCTAACAATTCATCCATTTCTTTTAAGCTACTCAACTTTTTAACATATAATTGTTCATTGGTATCTCTCATAATACTTTGCATTTCTATGGTGTGAATTATAATGATTCCTCTTTCATTTCTGATTTTATTTTTCTTTTTTATGTCTAGCTAAAGATGTGTCAATTTTGTCTGTTAAACTTAGTTTCATTGATCTTTTTATTTTTTTCTAGGGTCTATTTCCTTTATTTCTGTTCTGATTTTATTATTTCTTCCTCCTATGAATTTTGGGCTTAGTTTGCTCTTTTTCTAGTTCCTTGAAGCAAGATGTTGGATTGTTTATCTTCTGTCTTTTTTATATTGATGTTATTGTGTGCCATTGAGTCTGGTCCAATTCATAGCAACTCTAACAGGGTTTTCAATGGCTGATTGTTTGGGGGATTGCTTTGGGAGTGGATTGCCACATTCTTCTTCCATCTTTTATATATAGGCATTTATAATTATAAAATGTCTTCTTAGAATTTCTCTGGCTGTTTTCCATAAGGTTCAGCATATTGAGTCTGTATTTTCATTTGTTTCAAGATTTTTCTTTCAATTTCACTTTAATTTTTTTTTTTTCAGTACTGGGGGTTGAACCCAGGGCCTTGCGCTTGCATGCTCTAAAAGTGCTGGACCACTGAGCTGCACCCCCAGCCCATTTTTTTACTTTTTGGAGACAGGGTCTCACCAAATTACGCAGACTGCCTCTGGACTCAAACTTGTGATCCTCCTGCCTTGGCCTCCCAAGCCACTGGGATTACAGGTACGTGCTACTATGCCCAGCTTCAATTTTCCTTTTAACTCCTTGATTTTGGGGAGCAAGTTTCACTTCCCTGTGTTTATGAATTTTCTAGTTTTTCTTCCATTGTTGATAACAAATTTCTATCTTTGTGATTGGATTAGATGCTTAGTAGGCTTCAGAATTCCTTAATTTGTTCATAACATGTGATCTGTTCTGGAGAATGTTCTGTGTGTGCTTAAGAGAAATATGTCTTCCAGTGCGGTGGGATGGAATGCTCTATATATGTCCTTTAGGTGGATCTGTTCTAAGATGTAGTTCAAATCCAATACTTACGTATTACTTTATGTCTGGATGATCTAGCCATGGCCAAAGTGTGGCACTGAGGTCACCTCGTATTATATATTTTTGCTTATCTCTCTCTTCAGGTCAATTAACATTTGCTTAATATGTTTAGGTACTCCAATGTTAGGTGCATATGTATTTACAATTCTTATTTTTTTGTTAATTGATACCATTATCATTGTATATTGACCTTCTTTGTCTTTTTTACAGTTGTTGGTTTAGAATGTTTGTTGTTATTTGTTTGCAGTGATGAAGATTAAACCCAGGGGATAGAGAATGCCAGGCAAGCATTGTACCACTGAGCTATATCCCTGACCCAAAGTGCGTTTTGTGTGACATTATATATATATATGTGTGCACTCTGGCATAGGCTCAGTATACATTTATGGAATATCTTTTATATCCATTCATTCTCTGTCTGTGTGTGACATTTACAGCTGAAGTGATTCTCTTGCAGCCATGTATAGTTGGGTCTTGTCTTTTTAAATCCATTTAGCAACTCTATGTCTTTTGTCTGGAGAAGTTAATCCGCTTACATTCAAGTTGAATGATGGGTAAAGTATATTCAAAATACTGATAGGCAAGGGCTTATGATTGCCACCTTGTTAATTATTTTCTGGTTGTTTGTAGGTCCTTTGTTCCTTTTCCCCTTTTTTGCTATCTTCCTTTGTGACAAGAGGATTTTCTTTTGTGATATGTTTTGAGTTCTATCTTTTGGATATCAATTATGGGTTTTTTGTTTAGAGGTTAGTATGGGTTTATATGAAACATCTTAGGCTATAACAGTCTAATTTAAGCTGGTAACATAACTTTGATCATATATAAAACATGCTTTTACACTTGCCCCCACATTTTGTTTTTTGAACCTGCAATCTATATTTTTTGTGTGTGGGGTGATTGAACCCAGGGCTTTGCACATAACAGGCAAGTGCTCAGCCACTGAGTTACATCCCATCTCACAATCATATCTTTTTATATTGTATATCTCTTAAAAATTTTTATAACTACAGCTATTCTATTAGTGTCACTTTTTAACCTTTATAACAGAGATAGAAGTGATCTACACGCCATCATTTCAATATTAGAGAATTCTGAATTTGACTACATCCTAACATTTTCTTCTGAAACCTAGTGGATTGTATATTGCACACTTCACTGTTAGAATTATTCATTTAATAGAAATCAAAAAATTTTATATTCTAACAGACCTGAGTTCAAAATTATGTACTCACAAGCTAGATGACTTGATCAACTTCAATTTTCTGGCTTTCAATATCTTCCTGGATGAACCAGGGATAACACTTTTACAGCAGATCCTCTGGTGGAATCTTTTTGACATACAGCCTCTTATTGCAATAACTGCATTTCCTACCGAACCAAGAGGGAGAAATGTTTGTGTTCCATTAGCTTTCTTCCCCAGCCAGAACTTAGTGACAGCCTTGGTCCCTGGCCTACACTGGGCTGATCTGATTATCTTTCTCTGGATTTAGAATTGGGGCATCGACAAACTATGTAGTTGAATGTGGTACCTAACTGTGAGCTGAAGTTGTTCCATGTCTGGGCTAAGAAGTCACTGACTTGCCAGGTGCCCAGAGGGATAGAAAGAGCAGGTTTGTGGTGCGCGATCAGTGAAGCAGATACCCAGAGCAAAGCAGAGGCACGAGTTAACAGTGGAGTGAGCGCTCTATGCCAAACCAAAGGCCGATTTTGTGGCTCTCCTACCTAAACTCTTGCCTCCTTAGCTTTTCAAGGGAAAATGATAATTTCTCTAAATGGACTCTCTAGATAAGTGTCACAACTGAAAGCCTGAAAAGCTTTCATGGAAATACGCAGAGAGCACAAAGCAGTATTCTGGCCATGTCCAAAGCCTCATCCTAAGGTACTTCCTCTGTGAGACTGTAATTACAGCAGGGTTTACCCTGAATTGCAGTGGATCATTAAAAAAAGCAATTATTGCCAGCAGCCCTTGTTCTCTGGCTGACAGTTGGATGGGAAATTTAATAGCGTTATGAGAAAATTTTCCCTACCAAACTAGTTCTAAGAAATGGTACAAGTTGAATGTGTGTTTGCTTTTTAAGACAAGCTTATCTTAATTGAGTTTTTCATAATTGTGCTCCACTGGTTCTACAAAATGAAAAAGGGGGAGAGACATATAGGGAAGCAGGCACTTGAGAGTCTAAATTATTGTTTTCTCTGCACTCTGCTGCAGCCCTTTCCTTGCATTGTCTTGAGATGCCTCACTGTAGTCAGCGCTGGGCATTGCACAGAGAGCTAGCCTGGGATATATTACTGATTGGGACAAAGATAGTTACAAAATTCAGAGGACCAGAGAGCACAAGGGAAACAAATGTTTCCAAATCAGTGTGCCTTCTGATACAGATGACAATATCTCACCAGGTCAATAACACCTGAAAGGGGGACTGAGAATATCGGTGAGATCACCAGCTATCAACTATGAAACGTGCAGCAGTAACAGTAAGACTATGGCTTACATTGGTCGTTTAACCCTTAAAAATGATAGTTTCAAAGGTGAGAATTAAGGGGTGGGAGGCATTTAGGAAAATTAGGGTGAAAGTAATTCAGCTTTTCAAAGAAATATCACCAGTTGATGACAGAGTGTCCTGCCTGAGCCTCCACTGCTATGACACCCAGGATCTTGAGCTCTGCTCTCCTGCCTTAAATTTAGCTAAATGGTCTTTGCTGAGTAAAGTAGATGATGCCTGATTGAGTCACCCTGTTTGTAAGGACAATAAATGTTTTAACTGGAAGACAATTAATGATGGCACATACACTCTTCCCCTTATGGGGATTCCTTCTTAACAGTGTTCAGCAAATTATTAATTTGGGTTGAATCTTTCTAACAGCTAAGAAATGTCCATTATGTTATAGTAATGTTCAATGGCATCGTGGAAAAAAAAATAAAGTATCTTTCAGGACTCCTTCATTTAGAATAACAGAAAGCCATTTTTAACCACTTTAATGAAAGGGAGAATTGCCAGGAAATATACTGGATGGGTTCATGCAATTTTAGGGTGGGCGACAAGATCCAATAAAGTTCTAAGACCATCAGAGCACTGTGGTGGACTCACCTTGTCTCTTCGTCTCCTTTAATTACATCTTCCAGAAAAAGATAAATTGGCTACCAATTTGGTGGTTCAGGGGTTCATCCTTGAAGCTCCAAGTCTCTTGAGACCAGAGAAGATCTCTCCTCCATGGTTGTAGCAGAAAAATCCTACATAAAGACATAAGTGATCCTGAAATAATCCAGGAGATAGAACAGTTTTAGAGGCCTATTCATGGATTTACCTGTATCCATGATAGTCAAGGGCTGGGATTTAGGTCAGTTGGTAGAGCGCTGCTCTGCAGTCTCTGAGGTCCCAAGTTCGATTCCCAGCAGTGCAAAATGGGAGAAGGACATGGCAACCCACTCCCAAGGCAATCCTGAAATAGTCATCCATTGAAAACCCTATGAGGGTCACTATGCTATGAGTCAGACTCGACTCAATGGTACCTAACAACAACAACAACAATAGTTAAAGGAGGTGACTTCTGTTTACCAGGAGGAGACATACACATTTTACAATCTAGTCTTTAATTTTGTACAATATTTACAAAATTTTTTAGCATACAGATAATTCCAGGTTGAGTTTTTTTTTAAATACTCCCTTCTAATAAACTGAAGCTCTCTTGTTACAGATAAAATTACTCCTCCCAAAATGATGTCCCTATGTTGCTTTTGGGGCTGGGATTTGGCTCAGTTGGTAGAGTGCTGCACTGCAGTCTCTGAGGTCCCGAGTTCAATTCCCAGTACCGCAAAAGTGGGAGAAGGACCTGGCAATCCACTCCCAAGGCAATCCCGAAACAGTCAGCCATTGAAAACCCTCTGAGGGTCGCTATGAGTCGGATACCGACTCGACGGCACCTAACAACAACAACAACATGTTGCTTTTATTCCCAAATCAAGAGTCTTTAAATGTGATCCTCTTATCTCTGAGATCCAATGGGGGCTTAGAAAGATTTTGCAAACTTTGAGCCCAATGATACATACAATCATCTGCTTCCTATAAGAAATAGTTCTGAGGTGAACAGCCCATGGAGAGAAGGGAGAAGGCAGAAGTGCTATGCAGTGCCCAGATATTCAGTACTTCAGAGGATAGGGTTGGGTTCTGCCTGGCAGGTGGGCTCCCCATCTGGTACCATCCCTGATCATTCCTAAGAGGCGCAGTGCAGTGAAGAGACATCCTCAGGCTGTCCCTGAGCCTTTATTTAATACGCTTGAATAAACCTGGAGACTGCCTTTGGGAATGCACAATCCAGACCACCTTTTATGATGCTTAGTGTTTCTCTAGCCATAAATATTCTTTAAAATCCCAGTCAGCCACCTGACAGTTTCATTTTCTATGGACTGCAGGACTGAGGCCAGACACCATGACTGATCATTATCTTTGAATCAGGACCCTGCCCTTTGGATGGCTTATCAATAGGCCTGGCCTTCCCACCATCCTCCTTGGCCCCAGATTAATGGCTTCTGTCCAGACTCTTGCCTCAGAGGAGAGTAAAAGATAGCACAGGATGAGAAGGCAAAGATAATCCTCCCCCTCCACGAGGTACCCAAGCTGCTGAGGCTGCAGGGAATGGTTACCTTTGCTCCATATTTCTCACTGTGCTCTTTGTTCACAGTAATTCTAACAGAGGGTGAAAACTTAGCTTTGCAATTCTATCAAGCACTTTACTGCTTAATCTTTATTGTGTGGCATTACTGAAGTCATCTTCAAAGGTTTCTGATGGGAAGGGGTGCCCCACTCCTTTTTGCCTTCAGATAGATAAAGTTGACCCCTTATTGTAGAAGCTTAATGAAGACCAAACCACAGAGCTTACCATCCAAGATCTCCCATTTTTCCATCAAATGTTCCAATTTTGTTAGTTATGAGGGTGAAGTTGCAAGACACCACTAGAAAGCTGAAGCCAGGTCCTGTAGTATCTTACAACAAAATATTTCCAAAATTCTGGCTAAAGATGGTCAAGGGAGGAGGGTGTAGAGGCTACAGGGTCCCCATCTCATCTTGATAGGGCCATCTCCACATTTGAGTTCCCTAAATTTTCATCCCCACTTCCAGCACCAATTCCCATTATGAGTCAGGCTTCTTTCAGTTTGAAATTTCAAAAACTCAACCTGAGCAGGGCACGGTGGCACACACCTATAACCCCAGCATACTGGAGGCTGAGGCAGGAGTATGGTGATTTTGAGGCCAGTACAGGCTACATAGTGAGACCTTGTCTCAAACAACCGACCACCACAAAATCAAACAAACAAAAACCCCACAAACTCAACCTGGTCTAACTTAAACAAACACTTCATTCTCCTTTTAAGACTATTAAATAGAAAAGTCCAGGTATATTAGGGCAGTCACAAGTGACAAGAGGTTGGTGAATATCATTCTGCCTTGGTCTTATTGCTCCTTTTCTCTACTGATCATCTTTATTCTCATGGGTTTACCCATGTAGCAGCAAGCATGCTGTCAGGTAGAGTCATAATCTTATATCCTGCCATATACGAAAGGAAAGAATTCTTTGTTGTTAGTTCAAGAATAACATCCCCCCCCCACAGGGCTTCTAGTTTGTACACTGTAGGTTATGTGGACATTCCTAAATCCATTGTGTGATCCAAGGGATTATCTATTGTAATTAACCAGGTCTCAGAGGCAAACTCATCCTTGCAACCAAAATTGTAGAGTCTACACAGAGGAGGTGGAAGAAGGGCATTAGACAAATAAAGATCACAGTGGAAATAATTGTGATGTACTGCAGTGCTTATTATAATGAAATCACATGGGGGCTGCCATAGAAGCACACAGGAAAGAATGGGGAAATATAATCTTTTGCTTCTCAAGTAGACTATGACAGGTTTGAGGTCAGAGATTGGGTTATATTTGCTTTTGTGTTCATAATACCTACACCAGAGCATATTTTATGGTAGGTATTTGAAAAATTAATAAACACAGAAAGCTAACAGACTGGAAGAAAGCAAGGAATGGGGTTCTATTCTGGGAATTGTTTAGATTTTCCCTAGAACACCTTATTCTGGGACAGAGAATACAGGACGTCCTCAGATTGTTGATCAGCAGACTCTAGTGGAGAAGAGCAGAGAGCAAGCCATGCATTTCCAATCCCAGCGTTCTCATAAGCTCCTCCAGTGTCAGCAGGCTGGTGACTGCTTTTCAGCTGCCCATCAAACCTGGCCATGCCACACAGAAAATCTTCTCTGGAATCTTATAGTGCACTCATGGTTTGACAAATATCAACGTCATCTTTTTCAGAGTTGCTACTGTGTCAAAGTAATTTAAAAATTGAAAAGGGATCTGGAAGCCATTTCATACCTACACTGAGTGGCTCTTCCCTAAGAATTTACAATTTTGTCACAATTTTAAAACATGTTAATTGGGTAGATGTTAGAAAAGCAATAAAATAATTGGAGTCACACACCCTACAATAAATGATGGAGCCACCTGGGGACCGTGGCACAATTCTCAGCAACTCTGGAGGCTCAGGCAGGAGAAGCACAAGTTCAAGGCCAGATATAGTTGACACAATTTAGAGAGTCCCCGTGTCAAAATAAAAAATAAAAAAGGGGCTCAGGGTGCTGCTCGATGGTAGAGCACTTGCCTAGCATGAGCAAAGCTCTGGATTCCAACCCCTCATATTGCAAATAAATAAACAAACATATGATAGAGCCAATGAGGAAAAGGAGTTCAGATCATTCTCCATCTTCTCTGCATAAGGACTTTACACAAACACTTCTTGTATTCTTAACCGGTATTTCTCCAAGCTTCCCACTGATGTCCCTACTGACACTCTGACAGTTTTGTACACGTCAAGGGTGTGACACATAGCCCAACTGGAAGTACATTAAGTAGGTGGAAGTTAGGAAACCTTCAAATATCTATTCCCAGCACCACCCACGACCAGAAGGAATTACTATTTCCACACCTCAAGTGAGTCTATTTACCAAGTTGCATCGGCAAGGTGTCAAGGTAGGAACGACAGGCCTACATCTGGTTGTCTTTCAGATGTAACCACATATTAAGAGAAAATCCTGTTCTCTCTATAATAGAACTGCAAGTATAGAATAGAACTCTACCAAACCCACCCCAGAATGATTGAAATTGTTGGTTAGTAACAATTCTTAAAAATAAAAAATCCAGGAGTAATGATGAATTGGGGCTGGGGTTTAGCTCAGGTAGAAGAGTGCTGCTCTACACACTAGGAGTCCCTGGGTTGGATCCCCAGCACTGCAAATATGGGAGAAGGACCTGGCCACCCAGTCCCAAAACAATCCTGAAACAATCAGCCACTGAAAACCCTATGAATAGCAGAGAAGCACTGACATAGTGCCAGGCATGGCACCGTGTTGAGGAGTTTCGTTCTGTTATACATAAGGTTGTTATGAGTAAGACCTGACTCAATGGCATGTAACAACAAGGATGAATTAGATGAAAGGTTGAGAAAATAGGCATAACTCAAGAAAGACACAGAAAAGTAGATTACTTTCCTAGCTCATTATCCTTAGTCAAAAGTGTGTGTGTGTGTGTGTGTGTGTGTGCGCGTGTGTGTGTACACACGTGTACACATTTTTACATTTTATACTTTTGCCCTTTAGAGTGGAAGAACTATAGTGTCCCAATTTTGAGGCATTATCTATGAGTAATACCTGCAGCTGTAGCCCTGTGGCATCTAATCCCGTCAGATCTTGGAAGCTAAGCAGAGTTGGGCCTGGTTAGTACTTGGATGGGAAACCGCTTGGGAACACTAGGGGCTGTAGGCTTTGGAGACAGACCCAGCAACCCACACCCAAAAGTCAATCCGCCATTGAAAACCCTATTGTATGTAGAGTCTCTATCAGTATCTGACTCATAGAGAGTCAGTATCTGACTCGATGGCATCTAACAACAACAACATCTATGAGTAATAGAAAGGTGACTTGATGGCTTATTCTCACCATTTGCAAGCTGTGTGAGTGGGGACAATATCCTTACACTCTTGGGGCCTCAGTGCTCTTATTCACAGAAGGAAACTTTCATAGATGTGTGAAGTATGAGTGAAAAGAAGACAATGCATTCGAAAGAGCCCCTGAACTGTAAAGAACCCTTGATGAGCAGGAGAGATCTGGTCTCCAGCTAAACCAGCAGGCAGAGGCTCATCACTCATGACCACTGCTGGGGAGTTCCTAACCCTCTGATAGCAGGACACTCACGCATCCCCAAGCATCATCTACTATTTCACATGTCCTGGATGAATTGCACACTTTCTCCCTATGGTTCCCTGGAGAGATGGGGACATGCCCTTTCTGCTTCTTGACCATGAAAAGTGACTTTCAGCACAGTCTTTTGGAGCTATCAGAGAACTGGTCAATCTAGTTGGCCAACATTGGGGTTGTCTACTAGGCTACGCTCCCTAGGATGTGAGATCTTTGGAGTCAGGCAGACTCCCCCTTTCTGTCTCTTGTAATTCCTTCCCCAATGTGCTGAGCTGACCTTGGCAGGCCCTGGTAGCTGTATTCTTCCCTACATCTACCAGGTTCTATAACTACATGAGTAAGTGGACTCAACCGTTCACTCCACTATTATCAATCTCTTATTCTCCACGAATTGACAGCAGGTGCCAAGAAGCAGAGGCCAGGAGGGCATAAGGAGAAGCCCTGTCATCACTTTGAGCCCTAGTTGTGTGTTCCACCTCAGCCCCAAGAGTGTTTTCTGTTGAAGGAATTGCACTCTATGCAGGGCATGACTACAGGGCATGACTCAATGCGTCTGACTCCTGTTCTTGTTCTTTGTGTCTGTCTTGGAGGTACAAAGGATCAGGAGGATGGATGGGGTGGATCAGTCCGTCCTGGGCCCTGTGTCTGCAACACTGTCACCTTCAACCTTCACTTCTAGAGCAATCCTGCCCACCTGCCCCCAGAGGGCAACTCAGGGAACCTTCCCTGGACTATCATTCAGAACACCGTCCCCTAGTGGGCTCCAAGCACACGTTGCTCAGACTCCCAGTGCAGCCTCAGTGTCATTCACTGGGTGTCACAGTGAGATGTGTGCTTATTCCTCTCCCTCCTCGCTTTAAATTCCCAGGGAATCTCTACATACATCTTCCTCTGCTCTCAGGGCTATGTCTAGAAAATAAGAGGCTCTCAATACATGGGTTGCAGGAACACTAATTTCACATTACTTGAAAGCTGCTGGCTTTCCTTCTCCAAAGGAGGATGCACATCTGTTGCTTTCATAGTCTCTCTCTCCAGAGAAAACTGAAAGGAAAAGCCCACAGAGAGCTTCTCAGAGTTATTGATCTACCTTAAGAAATGCTAAAACGATTGTAGCATGTCTTGGCCATCTTCACTGAGGACCTTCTGTGACTTCTTCTGTGGACTTTATCCAGGCTTTTAAAGGTTATTTGCTTTTCTCAGCACTGCTTATCTTTCATGAAGTCTCACAGTATCACTGTCGATTTGCAGGAAGAAAATTCTCCCGTTAATTTCCCGGCCTGGTAAACAATCTTCAGAGGATAGACAGCCTGGATTCCCATGGAGCTGAGTGGTCGGAAGTTCATCTCCACTGCCCTTGATCTGCCTGGAACCTCGGGCTGAGGCACTGATTTGGGGCATCTGCTTCCGCCCTGCAGATGCAGACTCTTGAGCTTATTGTCAATAAATCCATCCTAAAGTAGCTAACTGCTGACTGGTGCCAACACTGCTCTGAGAACTTCCTGTGCAGTTAAAGCCCCCAGCTCTGAGGTAAGAGCTATTACTGTCCACAAATGGCTGACAGGACAACTGAGGCCCTGATCCCTGAAGGACTTCCCCAAGGTCACAGCTGGAGGTAGGAGGGCTGGGCTCCAACCACTAGACCCACTGTCTCTCGCTCAGGAGAACATGGGCTCTAGGAGAGAAGAAAGGATTCCATCTCGGCAGCCTTCGTTAACATTCAAATCTCAGAACGTCACAACTTCAGACAGGCCAGAAATGTGGCCGTGTTTTTATTTTTTAAATGTTTAAATTGGAATCTGATTTAAAAGTCAGTACAATGCCCAGATCTTTGCTGTAAAGTTTGATAAGTTTGATCAATACAGACACTCATGGAGCTATTGCCCCTAGAAAGTTCTTTAAACCCTATGCAACTCAATCCCCACACTTCTAAGAATTATTATTTTGTTTTCTTTCACCACACTTATTCACTATTTTTAACTTAATTATTTCAAACTCTGTTTCATGTAGTAAGAGAAACTTCAGATCACTCAATTCAAGCTTTTCCTACTAAGTTTCCCTGGGGTTTGTTTGTTTGTTGTTGTTAGGTACTGTCCAGTTGGTATCCTACTCATAGCAACCCTACATACAACAGGCAAAACACTACGGTCAGTGCTTCTCTGCTGTTCATAGGGTTTTCAATGGCAGATTGATTTTTGAGAGTGGGTTGCTGGGTCCTTCTCCAAAGCCTAGAGCACCTGGTGTTCCCAGGTGGTCTCCCATCCAAGGACTAACCAGGCCCAACTCTGCTTAGCTTCTGAGATCCAAGGGATCTAATTCCAGAGGGCTATGGCTACAGGCTTGTTTGTTTATTATGCTTAAAATGGTAAAGCCTATTATATATACATATAATATATTTATATATTATATATAATATATTATATATATATATATATAATCACAATAAAAATAAGACTTTGGAGGAGTCAATGTGCTAGTACTATCAAGGCAAGACTTAGACTACATTTTCACAGTTAACTAATAAATTAATTCAGCCATTCTGCCTGAGCAATGTACCTGCCCCAGCAATAGTGGTAGGTGGTAGACAAGAAGAAAAAAAATCTCTCCCTGAAAGAAATGCACGGAGTATTGTTTTTTATTTAGGATCTACAGCTAGGCCCCAGGGAGTTTGTCTCCCTCCCAAAAGTATATGTTGTTGTTGTTGTTGTTGGGTGCCATCAAGTCGGTATCCGACTCATAGCGACCCTCATAGGGTTTTCAATGGCTGTTTCGGGATTGCCTTGGGAGTGGGTTGCCAGGTCCTTCTCCCGTTTTTTGCAGTGCTGGGAATTGAACTCAGGACCTCAGAGACTGCAGCGCTCTACCAACTGAGCTAAATCCCAGCCCAAAAATATATAGGAAAGGTTTTTTCTCATTATTAATTGTATAAATTCATGGAGTACAGTGTGATAATTCAATACATGTATGTGTGTAATGAACAAATTAGAATAGTTAACATCCTATATCCTTAAACATTTTTTAAAAGTTTTGGTTAATGTGTAATAATTGCCCATACTTATAGGGCATGATATTTAAATGTATGTTTGAAATATGTGTTGATCAAATTAGAGTAATTAACATTACTATCACCATATCATTACTTTTTATTTGGATTCTTCAAGCTTCTCTCTTCTTATTAGTCATAAAATATAAAACAGGTTATTATGAAACATAACCCCTACTGTTTTGTAAAGTATTAGAATGTATTACTTCTATCTAACCATAACCATTGTCTAACCTCCCACTATCCCCATTCCTTCCCATCCTCCCCAGCCTCTAGCAATCGCAATTTAGATTCGGATCAACTCTTTTAAACATTTCCATATGAAAGAGAACACTTAGAGTGTGTCTTTCTGTATCTGACGTATTTCACTTAACATAACGCCCTCCATTTCTATCTGTTTTCCTAGGACATCATTCTTGTATCTGGCTGAATAATATTGCATTGTGTAGATATACCACATTTCCTTTATTCCCCCATTGATGGACGCCTAGGTTGATTCCATATCTTTGCTATTGTGCCACAATAAACATGGGGTGCAGATAGCTCTTTGATATGCTGGTATTTTCTTTGGACTATATACTCAGAAGTATATACCTGTATCACATGGTATATCTAGGGTGTTTTTCTTTTTTTGGAAAATCTCCATACTGTTCTCCATAATAGCTGTAATTTACATTCCCACTAATTGTGTATGAGAGTTCCTTTTTCTCTACACCCTCACCAGTGTTTATTAATTTTGTCTATTTGATAATACCCTTCTAACTGGGGTTTTGACTTATATTTCTCTAATGGTTAATGAAGTTGAGCATTTTTAAATAAATTGGCTGCCATTTGAACTTCCTTGGAAAATTGCTTTGGGGCTGGGATTTAGCTCAGTGGGTAGAGCACTGCGCTGCAGTCTCTGAGGTCCCGAGTTCAATTCCCAGCACTGCAAAAATGGGAGAAGGACCTGGCAATCCACTCCCAAGGCAATCCCGAAGCACTCAGCCATTGAAAACCCTATGAGGGTCGCTATGAGTTGGATACTGACTCGACGGCACCTAACAACAAATCCTTTGCCCGTTTTAATTGGATTATTGTTACTGAACTTCTACATTCTGGATATTAATCCTTTGTCAGGTGAATAGTTTATAAGAATTCTTTCCTGTTATATAGGTTGTCTCTTCACTGTTGATTTTTTTCTTTGCTCTGTGGAAGCTTCTTAGCTTGATAGGCCCCTATTTGTCTATTTTGGCTGTTATTTTCTACACTTTTGGGGTCTTCTCCATGAAATTGCTACCAACACCAATGTTTTGAACAGTTTCTCCTATCTTCTTTACTTCTACTTACATAATTCAGGGCTTATACTGAAGTCTTTGACCCTGTCTCTCACCCTATACAAAAGGAAATTGAAATGGATCCCTGGGGTTTTATACAAACATTCAGAGGGAGGTTGAGCTACAACCCTGTATTTGGGAGTTGGTGGGAGGTGCTCTTAGTGGCCACCTGTGCCTGCTGCCCTCTGGTGAGAAAGCCCTGGCCCTGCCTGGTCCCCAGCTACTGGCCCACACAGGATGCAGCTCTCTTTCTTCATGTCCATCATCCAGGCCTCTAGCACCTGCACCCTCTCTCTGCCATGCTGAGGCCCTTCTGGGGTCAAAGAAGCACCTGCCACCCTGCAGCCACAACTGGCTCACACCTACTGAGCCCAGGGGTCCTTAAGGTGCTCATAGCCCCACCTTGCCTACACAAGCCTGGAGCCACCTCTTCATTGGCATAACGTCACCTCCCCCAGACAGCTCTGGGAAAAGTCAGCTCTACACTTAGATGGCCCAAAGCAAAGAGGGCTTTCTCTGACACTGTTGTCCTTGCTTGGCCTATGCAGAGGAGAGCATACTGCACAGAGCTTCTCAGGGACTCCCCTGTATTACCCCTTCCTTCCCACTTTAATCTCTTCCCTCACTTCAGAGGACTCTTTTGGAGCCCCAGAATTAGACACATCCGACATCTCAGTACCTTTTTGCCATTCCATTGGAACCATGCCTTGCTCGCCTCAGGCCATAGAGAGGCCGGGTCTCCCTATAAGAAGATGGAAGGGTCTCAATGTGACCAACATCTCAGGGAAATAAACATATGAGCTGTCATACTGAAATATCTCAGTGCAGAGAAAAATAATAGCATGATAGGACCCCCGTGCTATTATGTTAATGAGCTAACGCCTGCAAAGAGCACCTCTGGTTGGCACTTCATACATTGCCATCATCTTATAAGCTCTAGCTATGGAGCCCCCACGTGTCTGTCAGCTTGTCATGCTGTGAGGGCTGGTGTGTTGCTGTGATGCTGAAAGTGATGCCATTGGTATCTCAGATACCAGCAGGGCCATCCATGGTGGACAGGTTTCAGCTGAGCTTCCAGACTAAGACACACTAGGGAGAAGGACCTGGCAACCCACTCCTGCAACAATTAGCCATTGCAAACCCTGTGAATAGCAGAGAAGCACTGTCAGATACAGTGCCAGAAATTGCTGTTTAAGACAGAAAGCGAGGAAAGCTGTTTCACCCAAGGGGGGCTCATCACTCAACTCGAGAGCAGAAGGCACCACTGCCACTGAAACGCATTGATGTGTCCTTCTGGTGGACCAAGTGGCCCCTCCGGACTGAGCGTGAGAAGGGTGAAGCAGAGAAAAGACTTGCTTAGCATCCTAAGGCGAGGTAAATGTTGAGTTTCCACCAGGGAAAAGGAGAGAAAGAGAAATGAAAAATGAAGAAATGGAGGGAAATGAAGGAGATTTGAGAGAGAGGAGATGAGAGAAGGGAGCAAGGCAGACCAAGGCAGTGTGGTGGTAGAGCTCCAAGCTTGGTGGCAGAAGGGAGGGGTCACCTGTGGTCCTAGGCCTGGAAGGCAGAGATTCCCCTGAATCCTGGGCAAGCAGGAAGTGAGAGAGCCCAGCAGGGGTACCATCCTGTGTCCCCACCAACTCCAGGAATCTCAAAAGTCTTATGGAAGGAACAGACTCTACAGGGCACAGACTCGGGAAACGGTATTTCAATCCTAAAGGAAATACCATCCTCTGAAGGTGACAACTTGCAGCTTTGGGGGGCAGATTTCTGGGCCTTGCACTGAATTGGTTTCTACTCTTTCAGAGAAGGAGCCCAGAAGTGGCTGGACTCACCCACCTCAATCTAGGAATGTGGAAATGGAGACCCAGAGATCTTTGGCCACGTGAACTGTCCACTGGCTGACAGAACAAGGCACATTTGATAAGAGAGAGTTATGAGGTTTGCTTTGTCTGTTGTTGCCATTGCTATTTTCTTCTTGTTGTTATTAGGTGCCTTCAAGTTGAGTCCAACTCACAGTGACCTACCTTCATAGAGTTTTCAATGGCTGAGTGTTTCGGGATTGCTTTGGGAGTGGATTACCATGTCCTTCTCCCATTTTTGTGGTGCTGGGGATCAAACCTAGGGTCTCAGAAAACACAGAGCAGCCCTCTACCAACTAAACCCCAGCCCATTGCTGTTTTCACTTGGCCTTAATCTACTCTGTTCAATCTCCTCTTTGTCCCTTTCGCAGCATCTCCAGCAGATACAGAAGATTTTGAGTCATTTTTAGCCAGAAGAACAGTTCCACTTTCAGATATCAGGAAATCAAATCCTGCCGAATCGACCCTTTCATCTCAGCATCCTTTCCCAGCTCCTCCACGCTCCTCTGCACAGGAACCAGGAGGGATGCTGGAGGAGGAGGGACATGTGGGCTCCACCTCCCTCTCTCTCCCTGTCTCCCTCACCTGCTCCCATTGGCTCCTCCCCAATGAAGACAGCAGTGGGAGATTGGAAGAAAGGCACAAAAAGTGCTTTACTTGTCCGTTCATTTGAGACCCTCTCATGGCTGTAAATTTCTCTGTTAAAGCAACCATACCAAGGCTGGCTCTTTCTTGGAGGGCTTTGTCAGATTTTGAGAATCCACAACCCACACCCCAGAGCAAGCCCACAAGTTCACCAGGCATCAAGCCACTTTCTGCTTTGGTTTAAGTGGGGGACTGCACCTCCCTCCTTCCTCATAGGAGGGAAACAATTGCTAAGTCTCCTATTTCGCAGAATTGCCTTCAGAGATGTCTCTTCAAAGGTTCTACAGCCTTTTCTGCTAGGCAGGGTGAGGTTCCTGGGGTCTTTGTGGGCACTGCATGGTGAAACTTACAGTCACATGACCTCAGACTGGGCGAGGGCTCCTGCCACCCCTGGGGACCTTGGCCAATCTTCTTTAGCTCGCTGTCTCCTGGTTTCTTTGTTGATAAAATGAGCATGCCAACATTAGTGTCTATCCCAGTGAGCACTGTATAGAATATGTGAATAAGTAAATATAGGCAAAGCTCCAACAGCAGGTTCTCGCCTGTAATTATGAACATTAGCTATTATTTTATTATTGTCCACAGCTGTGGGTTTTCAGCCAAAATCTGAAGCAGCAGGAAGTAACCCGAGTAATGTTATATAGCCCCCAGATGCCTCCTCACTCAATCACTTCATCATCTAATGAGGAAATAGAGACTCAGCGGCATTAGAAGCCAAATCCAACCCTCCCTGATGATTTTGCTTCTCAGTGTCCACAACATTCATTACCTGAATTATATATTTTGGAACATAATTGCATTTAGTTTAGCATTTGATTACAGGGTGTCTAATCCTTTCCTCTATAATGGCATGCTGAATAGGAGTTTTCTTGTTTCCTAAGAATTAAAACTCAGAGCTGAGAACAAGGAAGCCCTAATTACCCCATATTCTAAAGAGGGCTGGAAGCAATTAAGCCTGGACTCTCCCAGGGCTGAGGTATAAGAATCTGCCCTATAGTAGCCCTAAGATATCCCATCCTCCTTCTCATGCTATAAAAGGGAGAGGAAAAGAAAAGAAGAGAGAAAAATCAGGTGTAATTTGCTTTTAATTTCAGATAAACATGAATAATTTAAATATGTTCCAAATGTTGCATGGGACATACTTGGAATAAAACGTTATTTGTTGTTTAGCTGAAATTCCCATTTGCCTGTTGTTTTGTATTTTTATTTACGAAATCTGGCAACCTTATTGTAGGGAGAGCTCCCTCCTGAGATGGCTGGGCTGAAGCTGAGCACCCTCCCCTTGAAGGACACCATGCCCCCTCCACAGAGGCTGCTTTCTCAGGAAAATGGCTAAGACCAGGTCAGAGCAAGTCAAATCAGAGAGGGACCAGGAATATGTTTCCCCTGCTAATATGTGGTCAGTGACAAAATAGAATCCATTCCTCCAGCCCCACAGCAGCTGGACTGAGATAGAGGATGGAGGACATATGTGTCTCATTTTAGGCCAAGGCACACTGCAATCTCCTACCCCACACTTACACGTACTGACACTCTCCACAGGGCTTCAAAGTGATGGGAGGCATGAAAATACAAGTCACAGGATCACAATCCTTCCTGATTTCATGTTACGCAACACAAAGGTTGAAAATGTATTTCAGATTAAAGTTTTAATTGGGAGCCCATTTTAAGTAACCAATGAAGGGCAGAACTTCTGCTTCTGGGAAGATGGACATGGTGTACTGTAGCCTATTCTTCCCTGAATACAACTGAAAATCCTGGACATGAAGAAAGAAAGAATGAATGAATGAAAGAAAGAAAGAAAGAAAGAAAGAAAGAGAGAGACAGACAGACAGAGTGAGGGAGAGGGAGGGAGAGGGAGGGAGAGGGAGGGAGAGGGAGGGAAGGAGGAGGTGGGAAAGGAGGAGGAGGAAGAGAATTCAAATTCACCTGGTAGTAATGAAGTGGTTCTATATTTCACCCCCCAGATTAGTTTCAGAGGATGCCTTCTAAAATAGAAGAAATAAACAACATTTTCATTAGAGTATCAAATAATACCCCAAATGTTCTGGCTTTGATTCAAAATGATTTATCATACCAAGAATAAGGACGAACTCAAACTGTAGATAGATAGATAGATAGATAGATAGATAGATAGATAGATAGATTTGGATATGGATGATAATGACGTTAAGATTATTTAACAAGAATTTTAAGGCAACTATAATAAAAATGCTTGAATGAGCAGTTATAAACACACTTGATACAAAATTTAAAATGAAAAACTTCTGCAAATAAGTAGAAAACATCAGGAGACAAGCAGAAGACAGAAACAGAAAACAGAATAAGGTTGACAAACCTCTATCATAACTGACACAGAAAAAAGAGAAGACAATGTATCAATATCAGGAATAAAACAAGAATATCAGTGCTGAACCTGCAGACAACAAAAGAACAATAAAGAAATACTACACAACAAAGGATAATAAAGGAAGTCCACACAAATAAATTTAACAATGTAGATAAAAATTGGTCAGTTTGTCATAAAGGACAAACTAATGAAGCTCACTCAATATGAAGTGGAAAATTTGAATAAGCTGATACTTCTTAAGAGACTTTAATTCATAATCTAAAACTGCTGAAGATAAATCTTGAGACCCAGATGGTTTAACTAAAGCAGTCTACCAAATGTTACATGAAGAGTTAACATGAATTCTATACACTCTCTTCCAGGAAAATGGAAGTAGAAACATGTCACAACTCATTCTGTGAAGCCAGAATTATATTATTACTTTCACAGCAAAGCCAAAGATATCATAATAGAAAACTGAACAACAAAATTTTTTATAAATATAAATAAAAAATTCCTTTACAGGATGCTAGAAATTGAGTCTAGAAATATTTAAAAGGGATTACCTACCCTGAGCAAATGGAGTTTATCCCAAGTATAAAATAATAGTTTAATTTTTGCAAATAAATAAATATAATCTGCCTACTGAAGAAAAATCAAATAGTCATTTCAAGAGATGTGGAAAAATGTTTCACATAATTCAACATCTATTCATGACAAAAAGCAAACACTCACAAAGACTAAGAATAGAGAGGAAGTTTTTCAACTTGATAATATCTACCAAAAATAACCATTGAGCTAATATCATACTTAATGGTGAGAGAAAGAATACTTTCTCCCTAACATTGGGAAAAGGCAGGGACATGCACTCTGACCCTGCTATTCAAAATACTGTTAAAGACTTGGACTGGTGCAATAAGATAATAAAAAGAAATGAAAGAGACAAAGATCAGACAAAAATAATTTGCCCCTCTTTGCCAATGGCATAACTGTCTATGTTATATAATCTTACTTAAGGAAGCTACAACTTCCTAGAACAAATGAGTTCAGCAAGGTCACAGGATACAAGAACATACAAAAGTCAGTTGTATTTCTGTATACTAGCAATGAATACATAGATACCACAATGAAAAATATGATACCATTTATAATTCATCAACAAAATTCAATATTTTAATGTTAATCCTGCAAAACATGTACACATAATATGCACTGAACACTATAATATGTTGTTATTGTTGTTAGATGCCAACAAGTTGGTGTTGGATTCATAGCAACCCTACATAAAACAGATGAAACACTATTTTTGTGCTTCCCTGCTATTCATAGGGTTTTTGATGGCTACTATATATATGAAAGAAATGATGAAAGAAATCAAAGAATATCTAAATTAATGGAGAGAAATACCATGTTCATAGATTGGAAGACTACAGAGGTTGAATATGGAATGTATGTAGCATGAATTTAGGAAAATTAGAAATCATTGAAAGAGAAATGGAGATCATAAACATCGATATTCTAGGCTTCAGTGAGCTAAAATGGACTGGCATGGGCCATTCTGAGCCAGACAGTCATATGGTCTACTATGCTGGGAATGAAAAATTAAAGAGAAATGGAGGTGCATTCATCATCAAAAAGACATCTCAAGATCTGTCCTAAAGTACAATGCAGTCAGTGATAAAATAACATCCATATACATACAAGGAAGGCCAGTTAATATGACTATTATTCAAATTTACACACCCAACACTAAGACCACAAATGAAGATAGGGAAGACTTTTACTAGCTTCTGCAATCTGAAATAAATCGAACATGACATCAGGATATACTGATAATTACTGGTGACTGGAATGCAAAAGTTGGAAACAAGGTTCAGTTGTCAGAAAATATGGACTTGGTGATAGAAATAATGCTGGAGATCACATGATAGAATTTTGCCAGACCAATGATCTTTTTACTGCAAATACATTTTTTCACCAACATAAACAGCAATTACACACATGGATTTCAACAGATGAAACATACAGGAACAAAATTGACTACATTTGTGGAAAGAGACCATGGAAAAGCTCCACACCAAATGTCAGAATGATTGTGGATCAGACCAACTAAACATATGCAGGTTCAAACTGAAACTGAAGAAAATTAGAACAAGTGTACCAGAGCCAAGGTATGACCTTGAGTATATCCCACCTGAGTTCAGAACCACCTCAAGAACAGGTTTAATGCATTAGACATGAATGGTAGAAGACCAGATGCGTTGTGGCATGATGTCAAAGACATTATTCATGAGGAAAGCAAAAGGTTATTAAAAAGATAGAAAAGAAAAGAGGCCGGGCCTGGTAGTGCATGCCTATAATCCCAGCTGTTCAGGAGGCAGAGTCAGGAGGATTGCAAGTTCTAGACCAGAGACAGTCTGCATAATAAAGCAAGACCCTGTCTCAAAAAGTAAAAAAAATAAAAATAAAAAATAAAAAAATTAAAAATGGGCTGGAGGTGGCAGCTCAGTGGTCCAGCACTTGCAAAGCATGCAAGTGCAAGGTGCTGTGTTCAACCCTCAGTACCTAAAAAAACAAAAAATATAGAAAAAAAAAGAAAAGAACAAATTACATGGCAAAAGAGACTCTAAAACTTGCCCTTGAACCTCGAGCTGCTAAAGTAAAAGGGAGACATGATGAAGTTAAGGAACTAAACAGAATATTTCAAAGGGCAGCTCGAAAAGACAAAATCAAATATTATAGTGACATGTGCAAAGAGCTGGAGACAGAAACCCAAAAGGGAAGAACCCACTCTGTGTTTCTCAAGCTTAAGGAATTGAAGAAAAAATTCAAGCCTCAGTTGGCAATAGTGAAAGATTCTACAGGGAAAATATTAAACAATACAAGAAACATCAAAAGAAGTTGGAAGGAAAAACACAGAATCGTTATACAAAAAAGAATTGGTGGATAACCACCCATTTCAAGAAGTTGCATATGATCAGTAACCAAAGGTATTAAAGGACAAAGTGGAAGTTGCCTGGAAGGAATTGGCGAAACACAAAGCTCCAAGAAGTGATACAAAGCTCCAAGAAGGAATACAAATAGAGATGTCTCAGCAAACAGATGCAGCACTGGAGTTGCTCACATGTTTTTGCCAAGAGATTGGAAAACAGCTACCTGGCCAACTGACTGAAAGAGATCTATCTTTGTGCCTATTCCCAAGAAAGGGGATCCAATTGAATGTGGAAACTATAAAATAATATCATTAATATCACATGTAAGCAAAATTTTACTAATGATCATTCAAAAGCAACTGCAGCAGTATATAGATAGAGAACTGCCAGAAAATCAAACCAGATTCAGAAGAGAGTGGAGAATCAGGAACATCATTATTAATGTCAGATGGATATTAGCCCAAAGAAGAGAATACCAGTAAGTTGTTTGTCTATGTTTTATTGACTATGCAAAGTCATTTGTGTGGATCATAACAAACTATGGATAACACTGCAAAGAATGGGAATACCAGAGCACCTAACTGTACTCATGAGGAATCTATACCTGGACCAGAAGGCTGTTGTTCAAACAGAACAAGGAAACACTGCTTGGTTTAACATTGAGAAAGCTGTGCATCAGGGCTGTATCCTTTCACCATATCTCTTCAATTTCTCTGCTGAGCAAATAAACCAAGAAGCTGAACTTTCTGAAGAAGAATGCAGCATCAGAATTGGAGGAAAACTCATTCATAAGCTGCATTATACAGATGACACAACTCTGCTTACTGAAAATGAACAACATTTGAAACATTTACTGATAAAGTTCAAAGAACAGAGACTTCAGTATGGATTCTGACTCAACATCAACAAAACAAAAAACCTTACAATTGGGTTAGTAAGCAACTTCATGATAAATGGAGAAAAGATTGAGGTTGTCCAAGATTTTGCTTTACTTGGTTCTACAATCAACACCAACAGAAGCAGCAGTTAACATCAAAAAAACATTACTTTGGGAAAAACTGTGGCAAAAGATATCTTTAAAGTACTGAAAAGTAAAGATGTCACATTGAAGACAAAGTTGCACCTGACTCATGCCTTGGTATTTTCAGTTGCATCATATGGTTGTGAAAGCTGGACAGTGAATAAGGCAGGCAGAAAAAGAATTGATACTTTTGAACTATGGTGCTAGAGATGAATATTGAATAAACCATGGACTGCCAAAAGAACCAACAGATCTCTCCTAGAAGTGCAACCAGAGTGTTAGGTGGCTAGACTGCATCTTACATGGTTTGGACATGTAGTCAGGAGGGACCAATCACTAGAGAAGGATATTATGTTTGGGAGTGTGGCAGGTAAACAAAAAAAGGAAGACCCTTAACTAGATGGATTGACACAGTGTCTGCAACAATAGGCTTAAACATAAATAACATTGTGTGCTGGCACAGAATCGAGGACTGTTTCTTGACCTGACTTGATGGCACCTAACAACAGCAATCCCCAAAACCTCTAAACATGTTAGTTCTCATGGCAAGAAGAATTAAGGTAGCAGGAATTAAGATTGCTAACTAGCCCACCTTAAATTAGTGAGCTAGTCTGGATTGTATAAGTGGGCCCAATGTAAATCACAAACACCTTTAGAAGTAAAAGAAGATATTTCAGTGCGAGAAACCCAGCCTGATGTTGTTGTCTTTGAAGATGGAGAAGGGGAGGGGGCATGAACCAAGGGGTGAATGTGGGCATCTTCTAGAAGCTGGAAAAGGCAGGAAAAAGGATTTTCCTCTAGACCCCCCCCAATAAGGACACAGCCCTGCTGACACCTTAATTTCTGGTCCAGTAAGATCCATTTTTAATTTCTAACCTCCAAAATTAGAAGATATGAATTTTATATTGTTTAATCTGTTACATTTGTGACAGTTTGTTATAGCAGTCATGGAATAGTAATACAAATAACTATGATAGATTTTAAAAGAAGAACAAAATGAAAGAAACAATCTACCCAATACCAAGACTTATATAACTCCAATGATCAAGATTTTTATGGTGTTGGCAAGAGACAGACACATAGATCCATGCAAGAGAGAAGAGAGCTGAGAAATTGCTGCCACACAAATATGATCAATTGATGTTTGATGAAGCTGCAAAGCAATTCCATGGAGGAAGTGTGATCTTCCTGGGACACTTGGGCCTGCCCCCCTAGTGGTCCTGGAGCAGGTGGACAACCTAAGTCAAAAAAGTAAATACAGCTCCACCTAAACTTCTCATCTTGCAGAAGTTAACTTAAAGGTATTATAGATTTAAATGTGAAGCATAAAAGTAAAAAAATTAGAAGCTAACATAGAAGCAAATCTTTAGGGTCTAGGGCTTGATGAAGTATTTTAGATATGACACAAAAGCACGAGTATAGGGAGGGAAAAATTATTGAACTTGATTCCATCACAATTAAAAGCAGCTTTATTCTTTTTTTTTAAAGATTCCTTCTCATCTTTTTTTTTAGCAGCTTTATTCTTAATTAGCAATGGAACAGAGCATATGACCACAAGTAGGTACACGCGCATGTGTGCACACACATGCTAAAAAAGCAGTTTGAGGAAGAAAGTCTTTTCAACAAATGATCCTGGAACAATTAGACATTCAAAAAATAAGTAAATAAACAAACCTCCACCCGGAAATAACAAATGTCTTTCAATAAGTAATATCTCAAACAACTGTGATAGATCCATCCCATGGAACACTACACACCAGTGAAAAGGAATGAACTATTAATACACACAACAACTTGGATGGACCTTAAGAGTATTATGCTGAGTGAAAAGAAAATAATCTCAAAAGATCATACGCAATCTGATTTTATTTACAGAACATTGTTAAGATGACAAAATTATAAACATGGAAAGCAGATCACGGAAACACCAGGTAGGAGGGGCAGAAACATGGAAAGCTGCCAGAGGAAAGGGATGACAGCAGGTGTAGAGGATCAGTATGATTATGAAGAGTCATCTTTAGGATGGTGGAAGATTTCTCCATCTTGTTTGTGATGATAGTTGTGTAAATCTATGTCTTACAAGACTTGAAAGCTGGGGCTAATTGCTTTCAATTTTGGATTTCTCATTTTTAAACTAAAGAATGAAGTTTTTATTTATTTTATTTTTATTGGAAATTGTTAATGTACACCTTAATGTGATTCATCCTGACATGCTTTTCACTGTGACATTTCCATATACGCATTTTGTTGTACATTATTCATATAGGTTCCCCCTTACCCTCTTGTGTGCTTCTTCCCTCTGTCCCACCCACCCCCCATCAAAGAATGAAGATATTTTACTCATTAAATTTACCATCATTCAACATCATAATTACTCAGGTCAATCTGGCCCCGAAATCCATGGACATGCGACAATGTCAGATAGCACTCAAAACCACTAATTAGTTATTAGTACCTTGCTCTCATTCACATATGCATGAATTGGCTCGGGGAACATTGAGCAGTGGGTGTAAAAAGCAGAACAGATGTTTGATGGTTGGGGAATCGAATGAGAAGTTCCTTCTCAAGTGAATTGCTGCTCTGGCACTTCCTGAGCATAACTTGGTTTCTTACAGAAGTTGAGGCAGTGGGGGAGAGGCAGGGATTGTAAGCCAGGGCACAACAGATCCCAGAGTAATGAGTTTCGCACTAGATGCTTCATCAGGTAGGAGGGCAGAGTAACCCAAGAAGCAAGGCAGTAAGAGACAGCAGCACAGTTAAGGTGCACTAAACAAATGCTTTCCCGCGCCTCCCTGTGTGACGGCACTGTGTGGGGCCCTGGAGGAAATGCAGAGGTGTAATGCAGAGCCTCAGCTTCTTAAGAGGAAGCAGATGGAGCAATGCAACCACCAGGGGGAAGTTAGAGGGATCCTTGAGGCAAGAGGGACTTGGGGAAAACATGCTTTAAGTTAGTCATCTCCTTGTTGAGGTCTCTGAGGCAATATTCATACAGCTTTACATTCAATTCCTAACAAACTGAGAAACAGACATAGGCATCCTGAGAAGCTAGAATGAAAGGAAGTGGTTTGAGTTAGGGTTTTGCTAAAATTGCATGAAGGGTGGGGTTTAGATCAGTTGGTACAGTGCTGTGCTGCCCTATCTGAGGCCCTTGGTTCCATCCCCTGCATCACAAAAGCAGGAGAACGATGTGGCAATCCACTCCTGAAATGATCCTAAAACAATCAACCATTAAAAACCCTATGAGGGTCGCTATGAGTCGGACACAACTCAACAACAACAACAAAACTGCATGAAGTAATGCCACAGTCAAAATCAGCCTGAGCCCTTGCATGGACATAGGAGAGAACCCCGTGTCAAGAGCAGAACACACCTGGAGAAGTTTCAGTGGCCTCACACTTGGCCAAGAACCAAGAAGCCTGAGAAGAGAAGACAATGGTAGCCATGAGGGCCACATGACCCACCTTTTCTGATCCCATGTTTACATTTTCTTCCAATTGATTAGCGGGGATGATGTGGCTAGCCTCTCCCAGCTCCCTGGAGACACCTGAGCTGTTTTAACAGATTCCTAAGACTGAGTTGGATCATGTCATCACAGAGAACCACTCAGCACTGTCACACGTAATCACCACACACACAGAAGTTCATGCTATTTGGAATTGCCAAGGTCTTACATGTAAAGAAGGAATTTCAGTCTTCCAACAGTACATAAAGCCAAATGCTCCAAGAAGATAGTTTCTGGGTGGAAGGGGAAGGTGTGGGTATGAGGAATTCAGCCCTAGCTGTTGGCTCCTGGGTCAAGAAAGTAAGATGCTGAGTGTAGAGGAGCTAAGTGGCCCCTAAAGAGGGCTTGCCAATGGGGAGGGAATAAGACACGCTGGACATCCAACATGGTGCCCTGGAGGAGCGACTTCATGTGCTTTATCAGGTTCCTAAGGGCTAAGTTTGCAGAGCACTGCTCTGCAGTCTCTGAGGTCCGAAGTTCAATTCCCAGCACGGTAAGAATGGGAGAAAGATGGGCAATCCACTCCTGAGGCAATCCTGAAACAATCTGCCATTGAAAACCCTATAAGGGTCGCTATGAGTCAAACATGACTGGACGGCACTAACAACACCAACAAGGGCTAAGTTTACTAGACACACATTTACCACGTATTCTCTGTTCACACATCAAGAACCAGATTCAGGTCTAATTTGGAACTAATACATGAGATTTTTTTTCTCATGTGTAATCACTATAAACATTCTGCAGCTATAGCCCTGTGGCATCCGATCCTGTCAGATCTCAGAAGCTAAGCAGAGTTGGCCCTGGTTAGTACTTGGATGGGAGACCGCCTGGGAACACCAGGTGCTGTAGGCTTGGGAGACGGACCTGGCAACCCACTCCCAAAAATTAATTCGCCATTGAAAACCTCATGAACAGCAGAGAAGCACTGACAATAGTGTTTCACCTGTTGTACGTAGGGTCACTATGAGTTGGATACCCACTCGATGGCACCTAACAACAACAATGAAAATAACTTCCCATCTGATTTCCTGCACCTTGCCTGACCAAAACCAAGTCTTACAAAGGAGCTCTCCCCAGGGGCATCTGCGGTACAATCTGCCGCTTACTCCCCTTCAGGATCAGGAGCCCACACTGAACTCATCTGCTCTTCTTGGAGGCACCAGGGGGCGCTCTGCCATGGCTGGGGTCGTCAAGACTTCTTTTTGACTCAACTGTTACCTGGTTTTCAATGGCTGACTATTTCAGGATTGCCTTGGGAGTGGATTGCCAGGTCCTTCTCCCATTGTTGCAGTGCTGGGAATTGAACTCAGGACCTCAGAGACTGCAGCGCAGCACTCTACCCACTGAGCCAAATCCCAGCCCGTTAGCTCAGTGGGTAGAGCACTGCGCTGCAGTCTCTGAGGTCCCGAGTTCAGTTCCCAGCACCGCAAAAATGGGAGAAGGACCTGGCAATCCACTCCCAAGGCAATCCCGAAACAGTCTGCCATTGAAAACCCTATGAGGGTCGCTATGAGTCGGATACCGACTCGACGGCACCTAACAACAACAATAGTTACCTGGTACCTTTTAAAGAGAATGACTTTGCCATGCTTTCTTCTTTCTTCTGGCAGGATCTGAGTTTCAATCCCAGCTCAGATGAACAGTGTGGTCCTGGGCAAGTCTCCTAATTCACTGAGCATACAAATTCCTAGAAGCATGTGGAACTTTCAAAGATATAGCAGTGCTAGTTTTCCAAAGATATCTACAACATCTCCCATCCAAAGTTATCTTCTTACTATGTGACTTTAGGGCTGGGATTTAGCTCAGTTGGTAGAGCGCCACGCTGCAGTCTCTGAGGTCCCGAGATCGATTCCCAGCACCACAAAAATGGGAGAAGGACGTGGCAACCCACTGCCGAGGCAATCCTGAAACAATCAGCTATTGAAAACCCTATAAGGGTTATGAGTCAGACATGACTTGACGGCACCTAACAACAACCACAAAAAAGCACCAGACGATTTGGTCCCAGGATGTGCTCAGCAGGGCTGGGGCTTAGCACAGTGGGTAGAGTGCCTCTCTGTGGTGTCTGAGGCCCTGGGTTTAAGCCCCATCACTGCAAAAATGGAAGAAGTACATGGCAATCCACTCCTGAAACAATCAGCCATGGAAAACCCTGAGAATAGCACAGAAACACTGACAAAGTGTTGCATGGCACAGTGTTGGGTAGTATTTCTTTCTGTTGTACATAGGGTTGTTATGCATTGGACCCAACTCAATGGCATATAACAACAACAACAACAACAACATGTGCTCAGCAAATGTCTTCGAGGAAATGAAGCAATGGCCTCTTCGAGGAGTGCTCAATTACACATAATGAGCCATCTCAAAATTCAGCAAAACAATTATCAATCCTTTGTGCTCATGATTTTGTGGAGCAGCAATGTGGGCAGACATAATAGAGGTAATTTATTTCTGCTCCATGTGACGGGGCCTCAGCTGGAGGGACCCGAGTGGCTGCAGGTGGCTGCAGTGCCTCCACTGGGTCTTGTGTCTGGGTCCTCAACTCTCACTTCCAGCTGGGCCCTGTGGTTCCTTTCTACATTGTGTTTGGAGGGGCCGGAATGGCTTCTTCATTCATACATCTAGGGCCCTGACTACGGTGTCTGGAGCACGTGGGAGCAGCCGAAGCATCTGTCCCTTTCCTCATTGCCTCTCCACCTAGGTAGCCCCGCCTTCCTCTGCAGAGTCAGATATTTCAAATGACAGTTCTTCCCTAGAGTGACCATTCCAAAAAGGCCTGAATTAGAGCTGCCAGTCCTCTTTTGAAGTGGCCTCAGAATCCCACAAGCAGCTATTTGGTCAAGCATTTCACTAGGGCCAGCCTCAATTTAAATAGAGGATAGAGAAGCCAGCCCTCAATCAGTGAAGTACAAAAAATTCAAATTCATCAGTAATCTTTTTTTTTTTTCCCTCTGGTACTTCGGGGTTGAACTCAGGCCCTCACACATGCTTTTCAATTACTCTACCACTAAGATGCACCCCAGACCCCTTTTTAATTTTTTATCTTGAGAGGGGACTCACTAAGGTTTGCAGGCTGCCTCTGGCCTCCAATTTGCAATCCTCCTGTCTCTGCCTCCTGAGTCACTGGGATTACAGGAATGTGCCTCTCCATAATCTTTTAGCATACTCTCTCCAGTACCAAAACATTTTCAGATGCTCTTGGGTCCCGCTGTTGAATTTTCTGCTTATATCTCTTCTTTGTCCTCTCTTCTCAATTCTTCAGTTGACTGGCAATCTTACAAGGCACACACTTCTGTTATTGGCACATTAGAGGTGCAGTTAGTATGCATGAATTGGCCCCAAAGAAGTAGAAAAGAAATGTTTACCCGGCAAACACATTTTGCTTTCCAGTGAAGCAAGGGACATAGATAAAACTATAGGGGCTAGAAGAGGTTGCAAGAAATCAGTTAAATCACCCAGGCCAGGCCATAAAGTAAGTTAGCAGCAAAGCTCAGATAAGGACTCTGATAACATAATCTCTTTATCTGTCTAATTTTCTGCCATCTACTCTTTCTCCCTCATTCTTAGATACTTGTACCCCATAGGGAAAGCTGACCTCCTCTGTGAAAAAGACCCAAGTTCTCCTCAGTAAGTCTTTGACTGGACTTAATTATGTTATATCTGTCCCTGTTTTTTTCCCCAATCATGTGTCAAATTAAACCATAATTACTGAGTTCCCACTATATACTAAACTCAGTTGTAGTGCTGATATAGATTAGTAAATGAGAGACAAGTGCCCCACTTTTTGTTGTTGTTGTTAGGTGCCATCGAGTCTGGTCCAACTCATAGTGATCTTCATAGGGTTTTCGATAGCTGATTATTTTTTTGGTTTGGAACATGAATTCTAAACCAATCATCATCATCATCATCATGAGATGCTTGGAAAAGTGATAAAGTCCATCAAAAATCATCAATTTAATGTGGGTGTAACAACGTAAAAGTTTGAGGAAAGATTTGAAAAACACAAGAAATCTGCAGAGCTCATTGTTCCCCAAGTGTTTTTAAGCTCTTATTCCATGTTAGAAACAGGAAAAGGAGGAAAGAATGAAAAAAGTTAGGAAGGAATGAAGAAGGAAGGAAGGAAGGAGGGAAGGGAGAAAGGGAGGAAGGGAGGAAGGAAGGAAGGAGGGAAGGAAAGAAGGAAGGGAGGGAGGGAGGGGAAGGAAGTGTTGGTTAGCATATGGGTTTCAAACAGTAAGAACTGTTCTGGTGCTGTTTGTGATCCTGGTTATATATTTGTTGTTGTTGTTGTCGTTAGGTGCCGTCGAGTCGGTATCTGACTCATAGCGACCCTCATAGGGTTTTCAATGGCTGAGCGCTTCAGGATTGTCTTGGGAGTGGATTGCCAGGTCCTTCTCCCGTTTTTGTGGCGCTGGGAATTGAACTCAGGACCTCAGAGACTGCAGTGCAGCGCTCTACCAACTGAGCTAAATCCCAGCCTCGGTTATATATATATATATATATATGACATAGACATCACTGCACCCAAGAAACTTTCCAGCACTAAGATTGAAGGAAAAAGGAAAATAGTATGAACAATAACTAAATTTTAAAAAATAACTTACTGCTACGTACAGCACTATAAGTAACACAAGGTAATCAGCTATTGGTGGGTGTTAGAACCAATCAAACACATTTATCTTATTTCTTATAGGAAAAGGCTCTTGACACTCAAACTGATCAGCACCTGACAAGCCTTCCAGGACAGATTGTGTTCAAATTCAGAGGTACCACTCTGTGTGTGTGTGTGTGTGTGTGTGTTTATCACACATTTGTGATAGTGAATCCTCCTATTCAACAACATAACAGCTCTTTTAAGTTCTTGAGTAATCTTTTGCATCCCTATGGAACTACTTTTAGCTTTCTTTATATGTTGTTGTTGTTGTTGTTAGGC